>JAMQGT020007524.1:0-98931 GCA_024447675.2 Pterophyllum scalare | reverse complement strand
GTGCCTTTGGGACATCATGATTCGTCCCAAAAAAATTTACAATTTCCCAACTAATTTCATATCCATTGTATCAAGTTGACATTAGGCTGTTGTAAATGCATGCACACTTTTTATGAATTTACTGCAGATACAAGCAGATAAAGAATGAGCACACTGTAAAATATGTCCACCCTGTCATGGACAAAGTTAAACGAAAATAAATACATTTTCATACCAACATGATTATACAATGCACATTTTCAGATAGCTAGTTTGTCCCTTGCTCAATGATAATATTTATTTGGTAAAATAAGGCTTTTGAAAATAGTGAAATAATTGCAAATATCTTGTGTCTTCAAAGAATCTGCGATAGTTGTGTTTTTTCCTTTTTAAATAAAATCTCTAAAAACCGTGATCTGATCAGTTTTTAAAACAATATTATTTGGCAGTGATTAGTTTATTAAGAAAACGTGAAAAGCTTTTACTAACTTGTGATTATAACTTGATTATTTTCAAAAAACTGAAAAATTACAGGGTGGACGGTGAGATGACAGGGTGGACAAAAATGTGTTAACTACTGACATGAGTAGATTTATTAAGAACTTTCTCAACAAAGGTGAACATTACAAAAATAATTATGAACATTCATAAGATTTTTGCATCACAATTAAGATATATAATAGGGTCTAAGGTGACAAAAGGAAGTGTATGACAAATTGCTTCTCTGAGAGTCACTTCCTAAGTTCTTCACTGTATCGTATGCAAACTCTCCTGCATTTTTGTTTTAAGTTGTGTGACTGTTTGCTTGTGTCCAGTTGCCATTTGACTAACATAATCTTGCAGAGGGCAGCACGGTGACGTGGTGGTTAGCACCGCTGCCTCACAGTTAGACTGACATCTAGAAGGTCTGGGTTTGATTCCACCTTGGCCCAGGCCTCCCTCTATCTGTGTGGAGTTTGCATGTTCTCCCCGTGTCTGCGTGGGTTTCCTCCGGGTACTCCAGTTTCCTCCCACAGTCCAAAGACATGCAGTTACTGGGATTAGGTTAATTGGTCACTCTAAATTGCCCATAGGTGTGAATGGTTGTCTGTCTCTCTTTGTTGGCCCTGCGACAGGCAGGCGACCTGTTCAGAGTGTAACCTGTACAGGTCGCCCTATGTCAGCTGGGATAGGCTATAGCAATATGGGCCTTATTTAAGGAAAAAAAAGTTCAAAGAACTCTTAAATTATCACCATCTCATCAAAATATGTAAAAACAAAAAAAGAAAGGAAAAGAAAATCCCAACTACACAATACAAAGCCCACTCTGTCATGCAGGGTTTGGTGACAGGGTGGACATTTTTAGATTAATTTAGTATCTAAGAAGCACATGGTGGACCATCAGCTACCAAAGTTATTGGTTGTTGAAAGAGACCACATGCTGTTTTCAAAATATATTTTGACTTTCTTAAAACTTTTTCTATTAATCAGCTTTTCCCCTGACAGGGTGGATATGTTAAGGTTGACAACATCTAACTGCAAACACATGGACATGAAAATAAGGAAATATAAGTGGAGCTGCTCACTGTAGCTGCTGCAGTTGTTTCAACCTCCATTGAAGAAAGACAGATTCAGGGTGTTGATGTTACTGATTTCATTAATTGGTTTCTTAAAGGGGCGATTACTCCATGATGACAGGGTGGACAGTAGTTTTAGGGACTTGCACAAAATGTTAAATAGAATAATAAAAATAGAGACAAAAAAATCAAAATGGTTTGTTTTACCCAAGAATCTAGTAAGAGTAATAAGAACATTTAAAAAGTATTTTCATTTTGTGCCATTTAATACCTTATTACATTGCTTGAAAGGAGCAGACCAGCGTGTGGGACATAGCAAAAACAGATACATCCAACCAAAGAAAATGGTATAAAATTAGTGAAATTCATTTTAAGAGATTTGTTCTTGTACTGATTTGTGTGTCAGTGTATCCACATTTGTAACAATACCTAAATTTGTTATTATTTTGTAACGTGTTAATAATAATTTATTGATTCTGATGAGGACACCAAAAGGTGATATTGTGATATAATATAGTGATATTGACCCGGCTACCTTTGCTAAAAATAAATTAAAAAAATAAGCCAGTGATTAATGTAAAAATAAATTATTTTGGATACATATAGTAGTTTTCTATGGTAGATCTGGGAGCGGGGTGGTCAATCGTGTAAGACAAGCTTTTAGAAATAAACACAAGCTACAGTGTCTTCTGTCATGGGGTACCGAAAACTAGGAATGACCCATAAACTATAAAAACGCCTATCAAGCATGGCGGTCATGGGTTTACGACAATTTAAGCAAATAAACTACATTTCCCAGAAATTCCCTACAAGGGGAAATGCGTCCGTTCGCAAAATTGGTCCGACTCCCAGCAAACTCTTCACGGCGCGGAGAGTGGCATGCGTGAGCCTGAAGTCTGAAAGAAAACTGACTGAGAAGTGGATTAATCGGCCACATTGAGACTGAAAATAAAGGTAAAGACGTAGATTTACTGCGGCATCATTTACGAACCTACCAATATTGGTAAATCCCTCATATCTAACTCCCCTCACTAGCTAGCAGGCTGTATGCAACATATGGTATGCAGCGTTCACTTCACTTTAGAAAATAAGCTCAGCTACCAGATAAACTCAGAATTAGTGTTTAATTTACTTTGACATGAATTAAACTAAGAGAAAATGGGTATGTAGCTGAGCCGACTTGGCTGACTATCAGCTTTATTAATTATATGTAGAAATATTTAAGTTCTCTATAAAAAAGTCTTTCTTCTGTTCTTTCTTACAGACAGCATGTCAGATGCTTTAATCCAGCGGATAAAGGAGCTGGAGGCTGAGCTGGAGAAGCTCAAGTCACAGCTGAAAGAGAGCAGTGGCATTGGAGATGTGGAAATGTTATCCAGTACATCCCCTAATGAAGACTGCAAGTTTGATGGGAACACCAGCAGCAGCGGCGGTGGTAAAAAGGAAAGAAAGAAAGCAGGGAAAAACCGTCCTTTTGACTTCTCTGCACACCCCCGGCGCCACGTGGCTCTGCGGCTGGCTTACCTGGGGTGGGCTTACCAGGGGTTTGCAGTTCAGGAGAACACGGACAACACAGTGGAGGCCAGACTCTTTGAAGCTCTGCTAAAGACTCGGCTGATTCAGGACCGCCAGAGCTCCAATTACCACCGTTGTGAGTCGACACTGATAAAGGAGTCAGCGCTTTCTCCCAAGTGAGTTAGTAAGGATGCAGATTTTCCCCTAAGATAATCTGCAGAAATTTGACACAGAATTTAACCCGAAAAGAATGAAAGTGAAAAATCAACCTGTACTTTAAACCTGCAAAATTGTACCTTCAGAGTTCAACATTTGTCTTAATACAGGCTCAAACCAATCAGTACTTTCATGTGATGCTCTCCCCTCCGCAGGTCATAACCATCGACTTGCGCTCCACACAGTTTTGTGGCGGTTTGGGCGTCACGCTCCCTGAAAATGTTGATGTCAGTACAAAAGCAGCAGAGGCTGCTGCCGCCTCTGAGCTTCCATATGTGAAGATGCTGAACAGAGTCCTGCCGCAGGACATCAGGGTCTTGGACTGGGCGCCAGTAGCAGAGGGTTTCAGCGCACGATTTGACTGCCAGTACCGCACGTACCGCTACTACTTCCCCCGAGGATCTCTGGATGTAGGGCTGATGGCTGAAGCTGCTAAAAGGTGGGTGGGAAAAAAGACTGACGTCACTCCTTAAAAGTTAAAGTCTTAATTTGATAAACTCCTGGCACCCGGCAGATACGAGGGGACTCACGACTTTAGGAACCTGTGTAAAATGGATGTGGGCAATGGTGTCCTGCAGTTCGAGAGGACCATCTTATCAGCCACAGTCGAGCCTGCGCAGCCTCAGCACGCCTCCAGCACAGACCAGTACGACCTCTTCATATTTGAGATCAAGGGATTAGCCTTCCTGTACCACCAGGTACTGAGAGAGAGTTACACTGGGCTGCTTTTCCTACAGTACATCATCATTTTTAGAGCTCTTTTCATCAATAAATTGTTCATTTAAAGACATTCATATAAACGGCTATTAACAGGGATTTTTTGTGTGTGCAAAAATTCAAATTTAGAATAGCTGGTTCAGATGTTTGCATATCAGATGCAGCTTCTCATGGAATCTGACATTGGGTGGTTTGAGTAATGTAGTGAATTTCCTGTTATGCTGCAGGTACGCTGTATGATGGCAGTCCTTCTCCTGATAGGACAGAAGCTGGAAGCCCCGGATATAATTAATCAGCTCCTGGATGTTGAGAATAACCCCAGAAAGCCCCAGTACAGGTGAACTGACTGCTTATTTAAGTGGTTGTGCATTACCTTAAATTAAAAAAAAAAAAATATATATATATATATATTTATATATATTTCATCGTATGAATTTGTGCCATCTTCAGCATGGCAGTAGACTACCCTTTGGTGCTGTACGACTGCTACTTTGAAGGTCTGAGGTGGAAACAGGAGAGTGAAGAGGTGAATCTTGTCCTGTCTGCGCTGCAGCAGCACTGGACCCAGAGCGCAGTGAAGGCTTGCGTCCTGCACGGGATGATCCAGGGTTTGGAGGACAGAGGTGAGAAGTTGCATAAGATGGGTAAAGATTTTTCAATGTAGGTTTAAATGTGGAAGCAAAGATCGACTGTGAGAAGAAAGGTACAGAAGTGTAAACACACTTGCACTCATCCTAAAAGGGACCCAGACATCCAGAGAGCAAAACCAGCTACAAAGTATACAGTTACAGATATTTTGTCTCCAGTTATGGTTAGCATAATTTTTGTTGCTTTGTGGTCATTTATCATCTTTTCTAGTATTTTTTTGTGGTCTTTTTTTGGCCTAAATTTAGCTGGTTGGCACATCTGCTTGTTTAGTGTTGTGATGATTGTTTTGAGTCACATTTGGGACATTTTACATGTCTCCAGCATCTCATTTTCGTTGTTTTTTTAAATTACATTTACTGGTCATTTTATGAGGTGCACATTGCTAGTACCAGGTTGGACGCTCTTTTGTCCTCAGATCTGCCTTAATTCTTCGTGGCATAGATTAAACAACGTGCTGGAAACATTCCTCAGAGTTTTTGATCCATATTGACGTGATAGCGTCACACAGTCGCTGCAGATTTGTCGGCTGCACATCCATGATATGAATCTCTTGTTCCACCACATCTCAAAGGTGCTCGATTGGATTGAGGTCTCATTGTCATGTTCAAGAAACCAGTTGGATGGTCTTCTGAATACCTTGGTTGTAACAAGTGGTTACTTTAGGTACTGTTGCCTTCATATCAGCTCTGGCCATTCTCCTCTGACCTCTGGCCTTGAGAAGGTATTTTCACCCAGAGAACTTTTCCTACTGACACGAGTCAGAATGCCCGCTGTGGAAGTAAACGGTACAAACTGTCTCACTGTTCTCCATCCACAGGAGCTGTGTCCTCCAACCAGTGCTGGTTGGTAGAAGGCAGCAGGCAGAGAAATTACCGACCGCTGCTGGAGCGCCCGTGCTGCGAGAGCCTGGAGTCCAGGATAGACCATTTTGTTAAAAGAGGCAGACTGGAACGCGAGGAAGGGGAGAATGGAGGTGAAATGGTCCACAGGGGGAAAAGACCCAAACATTCAAACACATCCTCGACTCTGCCTGTTTCTTCAGAGATGCCAAAACAAAGCATGGATCAATAAGAAGATTAACTTTATTTAAACTTAACAAAGGACTTTACAGATCTATTTTGTTGTAATTTTCCATTCAAGAAAGTTGAATTGACCTTGTTTTTCTTTTTAAATTTACTATAAGCAGCGCATGGATGTTTTGATATGTGTTTTGCTTTAAAATAAACACATTTTGGGGGAAAAGTTGGTGTCGCTGTCTTAGTTGACGGGAACTTCAGTTAGACGGAACAAACTTCAATAGAAAGGAGATGTCGGGTTAGTCAGGCGGTGGGACTTGTGAGGCTAAGCAGCTAGGTTGTTAGCAGTGAGCAGAGTACCGTGGAAGAGTTAAGTACACCAACAACAGCACGGCGGCTCCGGCTCATTTCTCAGGCTTCGTGTTGGGCTGGATGCGGTGAAAATGGCGTCGTTGTTGTTTGAGCTTCTTCTGACCTGATTAACAAGTGTGCTAACGTTAGCCTGTTGGCAAACCTGGTGGTTGGTGTTGTTGTTTACCGCACCAGCCCCCGGTGCTCCCGTTCTGCCCGGACTCCCACTGTGCATCCAACCGATTTAAGGACACTCTCGCTCTGACAAGGTAAAGCAGAAATCCCCTTATATGAGTCTGTTTTGATAGCTGTGGCAAAACGACGTGATGTTAACAACCGGCCACTCTGCGGTGGACCGTGAGTTTGAATCGAGACCGAGCTGTTGAGCCTGTTAAGGGTTTTATTTTTGACCGGTGTTTGATACAGAGTAACCTCAAACCTGACCCCGAAAGCTGTCAAACCAGTTTGACTTTGCATAGCCGGTACAATGTGAGGTGTGTAGTTAGCCTAATCCCACAGCAGGGGGCGTGTTGTGAAACCTCTTGACGTCCTTCACAGGGAGACGCTGAAGATTTTAAAAATCTAATGAGCATTTTTGCTTTGGCTTTGGGTAATGTTGTAGGAACTACTCATATACGTTTATTAACATTGTAAAAATTACAGTAGTCTGCAGAATGCTTGAGTCCCCTCTTATTTCTTTTATATTTTGCTTCCAAGGAGCCAGACCTTCATGTAATTTGTAAAGTGGTCTTGAGCAGTAGTTCTCCAGCCTTTATGAAGGTCTTGAAAAGTTACTCTTAGGACACTGGCTGCTTTTTCACACATTTTCGGAGGAATGATTTGTTTGTTAAGCCACTTAACACTGACCTATAAATCATTTAATCATAACAAAGGCACCTAACTTAAGGGATAAATCTATTATCGACATATAACAGTCAACTTAGCAAAGAACCAATGTTAAGTTCCATCAGTCTTCTTCCTCTTATCCAATTCAGGGTCACGGGGGGGGGAACTGGAGCCTATTCCAGCTGCCATGGGGTGAGAGGCAGTTTACACCCAATGTTAAATTGTAAATGTACTGGTTTTTATATAGCGCTTTTCTACCCTACTTGAGCATTCAAAGCGCTTTATACAACATGCCCTCATTCACCCATTCATACAAGCACTTTTTAAAAGTGTTTTCTGTCTAACATTCACACACATCCATTGGAATGGATTGGCCTCCTCAGAAGGTGGACCTCAGCATTACTGAAGAGCTCTGAATTTCCTTCAAGAAGCCTGGGGAGCTATTCCTGAAGTCTAAAAGAAATTACAAGAAAGCTGGCCTAAAAGCTTCCTATTTATTCCCATATTTATTTATTTATGTATTTATTTTTTATGTTGATTCTCCATTTTGTGCCATTTTAATAAGTAGCTGTTTTAAAGTTTTTAATCAAACTATCTTTGAACATTAGGCCAGTGCAGCATTAATGTGACATGACAGATAAACTTCATCCACTGCTATTGGTAAATGTCATCCTACTCTCTGATAGGCCCACAGCTGTCAGCAGGGCTATATCAGTGCATCCCTAGTGTAATTACTTTACTGACTTTGCCTGAATGCATTTTTTGTGTGTTCGTTTAAAGATGTACCTGGTGGGACTGACGGGAGGCATTGCCTCTGGGAAAAGCACTGTGTCTTCAATGCTGCGGGAGCTCGGATGCCCTATTATTGATGCGGATGTCGTGGCCAGGAAAGGTAGGTGAATATCTCTCCCCAGCAAAACTGTTTACACGACGAACACAAATTCAACATGAAATATTGGTCAGAGGTGTCATCGAGCTGAAGCCGTCTTCAGGCGTCGGTCTCTCCTATAACCCCGGTTCATTAGGACGAGTGCTTGCAGAGAGCGCATGAATCATGAAGGATGTCTCTGCTGACTGCAGGATGATGTTTTAGTGAAGAGAAAAAAAGGTCACGGAACTAGGTGAAGAGTGCACAGCTGCTTGTAGGAGAACATCTAAGATATTTTGCAAATGATGTCATTACACTCAAGTGAGAAGTCTGTTCCAAATATCATCTCCACCTTTTCCTGCTCTGTTTTTATTTTTTTGACAGCTTATATCAGCTGGGTTTGTTTGCTTTTGTTTCTTGTCCACAGTTGTTGAGCCGCACACTTGTGCCTATTCCCGCATCGTGCATCACTTTGGGCCGGAGATTCTGTTGGAGAACGGCGAGATCGACAGGCAGAAGCTGGGCCAAATCATCTTTGCCAGCGAGGAGAAGAGGAAGCTGCTAAACTCCATCACCCACCCAGAGATTCATAAAGCAATGCTGAAAGAGATCCTGTTCTACTTTCTCAGAGGTGAGGGGGGAATCGTGTGTGGCGGAAAAGGAAAGGGAAGATTATCTACTGTAAGTGAGCCAAGGCAGTTTTTTTGCAGTCTAGGTGGAGCAAGAGACAACACCAAACCTTCTATTTGTAAATCAAATATGAGATTTTTGATTAGAAGTAATTCATTAAGACTCCCATGACACTCTTTCTCAGTGCATTAAATTCTTTATCATCTCAGGGTATCACACATGGCTTTAAATAAACTTTATATAAACCACTTGTTATATGATCTTAAAGGAGTGCCATCACACCTACAGTACCAGTCAAAAATTTGGACACACTCACCCATTGTGTATTTGTTGTGTGGATTTCACAAAGGAAGGTAAAAGTATACTGTGGGAAAAATATGAAGAGGTTAAGCACATAATACAGAGTGAAAACAAGACCGCTGCTGCAGACACAGCAGCGGCATGGCATCACTGTGCATGAGAGGAGAAGTGGCCTACTGCAAAGTAGTTTAACCATGGCCGTGTAACCTGGTAAGAAGTGAACTGCCTTCCTCATACAGAAAATCCAGGGTTAACCCTGAAGTTACCTGGGTAATCTCAAATCCTGCTCGGGGAACGGGGTTTTTCTGCAATTTGTAGAGCCGGGTTTAGGAGCGCTGGTCACACATCACAGCAGGTTAACCAAATGAAGCATACACTGTTATAAATATTTTTTTGACTATACTAGGAGCCATAATTTACAAAGTAAACACCATGCTGGATTTAGTAAGACGTGGAGTTAGCGATTGAGCTCCTAAAGTTTTTACTGATGTCATAGATTAAGGAAGACGAGTGTCAGTTTTCCTTATAAACTTCTATTGTAACTGCAGTGGTTTTACTTTTCAGACCTGTGATGATGTCCATCTTTTATATACAGTCTGTGATTATTTTTTTTTGACCTCACTGTCAGTAAATTGTTTCACACAGCCTCTCTCCCCCCCCTTTCACTAGGGTACCGCTATGTGGTGCTGGATGTGCCGCTGCTTTTTGAAACTAGAAGGCTCACTCGCTTTTTGAACCACACTGTTGTGGTTTACTGGTAAGATCGCTGCTCAGTTTTCTCCATCACCTTGGAGTCTTATTTTGGGGCTATTTTAGTGTTCATTTTGAGACATGTTTGAAAGAAAGTGGCCTTTAAACCCAGCTCTTTGTGTTATTTATTGGCGTGATTCACTGCCTCTGGATTTCTTTTTTTTTTTTATCAAGACACAATTGATGCACCATAAATAACCTCCATTGTCTGCTCCCTTTCAGTGACCCTGCCACTCAGCTTTCGCGTCTGATGCAGAGGGACGGCCTGACCCAGGAGCAGGCTGAGCAGCGTGTGGCCGCACAAATGCCGCTCAATGAAAAGCGTGGCTTGGCCAATCACGTTATTGAGAATTCAGGCAGCCGGGAGGACACTTACCGGCAGGTCCTGAGGCTCCACACAAAGCTAGAGGACTCCATGGACTTCCTCCTAGTCAGGGTCATTGCCATTGTTGCCACTGCAGGTTTGGGTGGGCTGCTGCTCTATGCTGCAAAGATACTGTTGTCCTAACAGAGGAAAGAGAGATTTTTTTTCGGAGGGTGGGGTTAGTCCAAGATGTGGTCAAATATGAGGATGTGAATAGAAGCAGGTGAAAGCAGGTCGGCGGTATCGATGCAATTTACTGTGAAATTAGTTTCACAGCACTACAGCACAGGCATATGACGTGCTCTGCTGACAGTTAACATGAACTTACATTACTGACAAAACTTGCACTGGCAAACGTGGTTTAGTGTGAAAGGCTTCTCTGTGAAATTTATGTTGGTTTCCCTGAGAGAGAAAAAAAATCATATGAAGGCGATACTGTCAAGGTTCAGCTGCTGTATAGCTCCTACATCTTTGCTCAGTTATGAGAGTCATTTTTCTCAGCTGTGACAGATGATCACAGCATAAATGCTGGTAAATCTTTATTTTGGTGTAGCAGTGCACACACGCTAAACACAACTAACTTTAAAAAAAAAAAATGTCCAGACAGATTATTGAAGAACTAAGAGATTTTATTTTGTTACACCATGTTAGATGATCCAATTTTAGAAATGTTTTGCTATTTTATTTTTTAAATCTGTAGAGACATGAAGAGAGCAAAAGAACAAGTGGAAATCTTGAACATCCCTAATAGAAGCATATTAATTTAAATCTCCTGCACTGAGTAACTGGCTTGAATAGAAAAAACACTAAATGGTTAAATAGGAATGATCTGATGCTTACAGAATGTGTAAAGATTGTGTCATGAAGTTATATGAGAGAATGTATTTGACAATCCATTTTTGATGGGAACAACAACATTTCCTATTTATCACTGTATTTTCTTACACTTGAAGTTGTCCTCTGTAAATACTGAGTGTGGATTTTTTTTTTCTTTGCACCTTTCAACTAAAATAACCTTATGCTTAACTTAAATAAAAATGATCCAACACCTCAGTTTTAAAGTAGCCGTCTGCTTCATAGTTTGATGTGTTGTGCATTCAGAGATGCTCTTCTGCATATTCAACAAGGCGTTTTGTTTTGTTTTTTTTACCCAGAGAGCCACTCGCTGGATATTTTCTCTTATTCGGACCATTCTCTGTAAATCAGATACAAAATCCCAGCAGATGAGCAGTTTATCAATACCCAAACCAGCCCGTCTGGCATCAACAGCCGTACGTTCACCTAAATCACCTTTCTTCCCCATTCTGATGGTCAGTTTGAACTTCAGCAGGTCCTCTTCAGCATGTGTAAATGAGTAGCTGCCATGTGAATGGCTGATTGGATATTTACATCAATGAGCAACTGAGCAGGGTCACCTGATCCAGCCCTAACTTTAAACTCAAAAAGGAAAGTTTTAAGCTTAATCTTAAAAATAGAGAGGGGTGTCTGTCTCCGAATCCAAATCGGGAACTGGCCCCTGTTCTGTGGAACCAGCTCCTTCCCTGAGCCTGGTTCTGCTGAAGGTTTCTTCCTGTTAAAAGGGAGTTTTTCCTTCCCACTGTCACCAAGTGCTTTCTCATAGGGGGTTGTTTTGACTGTTCTCTTGAGCGCCTGTTGTGATTTGGCACTTTATAAATTGAATTGAATTGAACACGTGTACTTAACAAAGTGAGAATACTCTAAATTGAGTTTGCATTAAAGTAGGAAACATTTTATGTGAAGTTGTCCAACTTTTGAAATTAAGAATATTGCCATTCTGTATTTTTCAAAAGAAAAAGGTGGTGGAGTTGGATTTTAAAAATTTAATGGGGGAAAAAAAAGTCACGTGTGGTATGCAGAGAGGTTTGTATGTTTAAACAGTAACAATAGATTTAATGTAGAAAGAAAGAGATAAACATCAGTGAAGGTACAAAGATATCCACATTGTTAGCAACTATAAGTGATAACTGTTATTATTTCCCATAATGCTAGATTTAAAGGTAATGACCGCTCAGTGACATCTGATAACGTGGAAATTTAAAGCTTACGTTTTTAAATCAGATCTTTTGATCAGTATATGATGGTGAAGTTATGTTTTTTCATATTGTGAAATATCCTGTAATACAAACTGAGGGACACTAACTTTGTGTTATACATAGGCTGCATGAAAATATTGCAGTTTAGTGCAGGATAAACAGGTCAGTGTGCTGTGCTGTGGTAAGTTTACAGTAAAGCTCTGTGTTGGACTGGTGCACAGCAGCTGTGGCGTTCGTGGTCAGAGTTACAGGTTACATCAGTGTAGCAGAGATGAGTTTGAATTTAAGCTGATGATGCTGAGATTCATTCACTGAATTCAACCTTTATACCAAATGTATGCTGTCAGTATAAAGACAATATACACAGAGTACTGTCAGTGTAGGGGATGGAAATCAGCTAAGGCAGCTTGTGAAATACTGGGTTACATCTTGTTGAATTCAATTCATCCACACAGAGCAGCAGCAGGTCAGCTGATCACATCCTTTAAGCAAAGAAAATCTACTGGAGCTCACAGTAGAAATTATTGCAATTCTTTTCCCCACAGTGAGCCACTAAAACCAATCATAGGGTTCCCCCACCTGCTGAATCCCACTGTAACACCTGCTCATTTTCCTGTTTAGGTGATGAGGCAGAGGCAGCCTCTACAATGCAGATAACAGCAAGAGCTGTTTTACATTCTCTCTTTTTCTCTGCTCATGTTCTGCATAACAGTGTTCAAGCTGAGTGCATTCATTAGAATTAGAATTTGGATTGGAATAAACTTTGTATTCTTATGTAATAATATTGTTTTATTATTACATTAATATAGCACAAGGTTCAGTTAGCCTTGCACAAAAAACAGCTGGTAGAAACGTCCTCCATTGAGCTACTTTTACTTTCTTACGTTGAGCGCATTTCAGAGCCTGTACTTTTACTTTTACACTTTTACTTAAGTGAAGAAGTTGAATCAGTATTTTTAAACACAAGTGTCTGTGCTTCTCCTTAAGTACAGAATGTCTGTACTTTTGCCACCTCTGCTGGTAAATCACATATTTAAAGCTGCACATCACCAGTTTGTCCAAGCCTAACAGAGGGATAACCCTGGTGACATCATTATGATGAAGTCATGGAGCTCCCTTAAAACTCCCTTATGAGGTGGGTGTTTTCCACAGACACAAACAAAGAAGAAAATATCTGTGTGTGTGTGTGTGTTTGTAAAAGATCCTCAATATGTATGTCAAATAATAAGGTTAAATCAGATGTATGAAGCCAGAACCAGGAATTGTTTTAAAAAAATATATTAACGCCTGTGTTTGGACTATAATATCATTATGTAAAATTGACTGACTAATCCTAGATGCTCTAGCCTCTAAAATAATGAATATAAATCATATAAACCATACTTAAATGGATCACCTTTTAATCAAATACTTTTTTTGCTGGACACTTCGACATTGACATCCTTCAAGAAATCCCAAAGGAAATGTGTTAGTGACAGGTCTTCAGGAAAAGAAATAATGACCTTATTGGACAACTGTGATGTCCTTGCTGCTGTTCATATATGAACGTGGGCATGAAAATTCAGGCCCACGGGCAGGTGTGGTGACATCATCCTGGCAATGAGGTCCCACTAGCCTGCATGGCTCACTTGGCTTTATCTAAAGCCTGTATTGGTCTGCTTTTTGTTTTCATCAAGCCATTGCAGAATTAATGCAAAGTGACTCAGGCTGCAGCACGTGGGGGCACCGAAATAAAGGCTGCATGGGCCCACATTTGGATGCACACAATATGTGATGCACAGACTCACACCTGCATTTTGTTCACGCGATTGTCTGCATAAAACACGATGGCTGAAACATAATCATACTGAGCTTCTGTGTTAGTCAGAGTCATGACAAAAAAGTGCTGTCTATTTCAGGATGCTTTGTTTTTTTAAAACTTGGCTTTGCCAAGATCCAGGGAGGGGTAACATGCTTTACTGGGCAGCCAGCTGTTCAGAAGAGATTTCCAAGTGTCTATTTTCTCAGTTCCTTTCTCAGACGCAGAGGCCAGATGTAGAGCACGGAGGGAAGACTATATCTGTGCCAGCAAGTGTGAATGCTCCAGGCAGAAAAGGGTGGCGTGAATATAAATTGGGTTTAATTCTGAAAGTGTCAAGCTAAGGGCTGAAAGTCTTAAGTTGCTTTGATTCACTTTGTAAAAGTACATGGATCCAGGCAGTGCCTGCTGCTTTGTTGTGCATTGTGGGTCCTTTCCAGGAGTAGAGCAAATTATTTTCTAATGGTAGGGGGTAAAGACTTTTAAAATCTCACCATCGTGTTCAGAGAGTTGGCCTATGGCACCATAGTGGGCCGACATTTTGAAATCTCCTGTCTGAGTGGTTTTTCATCATTCTCCCCGCCTACTGCCGTAAGGGAAGGCAGAACAGCTTGGGCAAACAAGAGAAACAGCTTTGCACCAAACTCCACTACAACTCTGGATAATTGAATATCTACATTATTTAAAATAAAGGTATGTGCTGTCATACATGGGAGAAATTTGCCCTCAGTGCTTTCTACCAGAAGGGCAAAGACATATTTAACATTGTTGAAAGGGCGTATTATAACCGCCAACTATGATCTTTTCCTAAACTTAACCAAGTAGTGTTTTTCCCCACCAACTAGGACTGAAAACTGAAAATAATGTAAAAGAAAAGGAATTTTTTTTGTGAGTCTGGCAGAAGATGGCTGGTTTGTATGTAAGAGGGAAAGTGACATCTCAAATCTGGTTTGGCTCCAAATGTTGAAGCTCAACACGTCCGGGCGTGACTGACATTTCTCCCATCTTCTTGTCATTTTTGACACAACGTGAACCCAAACAAAGCATCTGATCAGGGAACGATAAGAAAAAGAAGAATGTGGGTGTAGAAGGCCTTTAACCTGCTCCATCCTGAAGGCTACCGGGAGCAGACGACACAAAAGCACCACTACCGTGACACATTCAGTGAAGTTCCTGGCTGGCACAACTAAGGCTATAATGGATCTGTCATTGCTGTTCTTTCTTATACGCTGCATTAAATCTGACGGGTTTCTGAAGAACAGGTTCAGTGACATCCCTGTCAGTCATTGTTATAAGGCATGTACATATATGTGTGTGAATGAGATGTAACAGTAAAAGCTGCAGGGAGAAAGGTAGTGAAGGTAGACGAGTTTAAATACCTGGGGTCAACCATCCAGAGCAAAAGGCAGTGTAGAAGAGGTGGAGTGGGTGGAGACGGGATTTGTGACGGAAGGATAACAGCAAGAGAGAAAGGGAAGGTTTACAAGATGGTAGTGAGACCTGCTGTGATGAATGGATTGGAGATGGTGGAGCTGAAGATGTTAATATTTTTACTGGGGGTGACTGACCAGGATGGACAGGATTAGAAATTAGTATACCACAGAGACAGCTCAGGTTGAGCAGTTTGGAGACAAAGTTAGAGAGGCAAGGCTGAGATGGTTTGGTCATGTGCAGAGGAGGGATAGTGGATATATTTCATAAAGGATGCTGAATGTGGAGCTGCCAGGGAGAAGGAAAAGAGGAAGACCTCAGAGGAGGTTTGTGGATGTAGTGAAGGAGGAACTGCAGAGGGTTGGTGTGACAGAGGCGGATGCTTGGAGTAGTGTGAGACGGATGGTGTGGTGACCCCTAAAGGGAGCAGTCGAAAGAAGAAGATGACATACAACTACATTTTTGGTGCCTTTTTAAAGACAAGATGTATTTCAAAATCCATAGAGGCCTCACAGTTGCAGAGCTGTTATAGATGGAATTTGGGAATTTGTTTTTTCTCTAATGTTTTAATGTGTGTGTGTGGTTTTTTTTTTAGTGATAAATCTTGTGGTTTGTTTTCCTCACCACTGACTCCACATAAAATTCTGAGACTGTGGAAACCACAAAGCATCCACTCTCTTTACTCAAATTGGGGCCATAATTAACAAAATTATCATTACATTGTACTAGATAAAACTTTAAATTAGCGAACAGTACCAAAAGCACATTAAGAACATGTTTACTGGTTTGATAAATCAAGTGAGAAGTAGGGTCATTTTCTCTTGATCTCATACAAACTGACTTCTTTTTGCATCCAGAGGAGTTGCCCACTGATGGCTATTAGAAAAAATGCAGGTCTCTTCCTTATTTCCCCATAGATTTATACTTTCTAAATGCCTTTTTTATCAGTTTTTTAGTTCATGCTTCTGTCAGTATACAAATATTTGTGCAAGAATGGGTCATTTTAAAGAGCTCACTGAATTTGAATATGGTGCTAAGCAAAGGGGTGGATCTTCTTTTTGAATCTCTTCAGTATCAAGAATCTAAACTGGAGACATCAGCAGATGATTATGATAAAATGCAGAATGACGAAAAAGTAAAAATGAAAAACCCACAAACCCAGTGCTGTGGCCACTCTTGCTTGGCCACTACAGCCACAAATGTAGTTCGACACCAACGGGTAGAAAGAACTGGCCTGAGAAACCGTGGGGGCTGCAGTGTTCTTGAACTCTGGCATCTAGTGTCATATTGAGGAAAGGGCCACTTGCAGCGCTTACGTAGCCTGTTGTCAGGCTGCATCCATGAGATTGCGGTGAGGTGAAGAGACAGGCAACACGCCAGCGGAGCGTCTCCAGCCACATGACTCAACCTGTCCCTGCGCGTTAGCTTGGCTCAGTCAGGGCCATGAGGGAACAAGGCCGTTGGTATTGAGTCACTGACACACTGGACAGTCCCCAGATCAGGCATGATGATGGGGAAGAAAGCGGGGGACGCTTTGCATGTTGTCATGTTCTCTCAACGAGTTACTTGGACAAGGGGTTTCATGCATATATACAAATCTATTATAATGCAATATGAAGACTTTGTGCATGCATTCTATGCCTGTCCTCCATCCTGCGTTATGTACCCATTTGCCACTCTCTGTTCTACAGTTAAAGTTAAATTGGCTAACAAGTCAGATTACAAATTGTTATTATTAAGAGCTGTGTTGTGAAGCTGAGAAAGTAGTACATCACTTTTTTGTGATGGCTCTGTGTGATTTGCAGAGCTCAGAAACTCATACTTTACTCACAATATGAAAAAAATTATTTTGAACACAGTGGCAGCAACACAACTCGTTCTTGTCTGATAGGATTCTAGCTGCTCGACAGTTTTATTTGTCAAATTTTTCATTTCATGATTCTCTAACTGTTTTCAGTCTGTGAAAGGTCTGGACTGCAGGCAGGCCACTTCAGCACCTGGACTCTACTATGAAGCTGTGCTGTTTTAATAGATGCAATATATGGGTCATCTGGATGGGAGCAAATGTTGCTCTCATACCTGTATATACCCGTCAGGGTTGATGGTGCCAATACCATAGGCACTAATGCACCCCCCCCTCCCCCCATACATACTACAAGAAATGCACACTTTTGAACTGAGCACTGATGGTCCCTCTCCTCTTTAATCCAGAGGACATGGGCTTCATGTTTTCCAAAAAAGGAATTAAAATTTTTGATTTCTCTGACCGCAGAACAGTTTTCCACTTTACATCAGACCATTTTAAATGAGCTTTGACCCAGAGACGATGTTCACATATGGCTTTGAGTGTTTGAGCTGTAACCTGTATTTGTGGATGATACGATGAACTTGTTCACAGATGCAGATTTCTGGAAGTGTTCCTGAGTCCATGCAGTGGTTTCCATGACAGAATCATGTCTGTTTTTAATGCAGTGTTGCCTGAGGGGCCAAAGATCACAGGCATCTGGTATTAATTTTTGGCCTTATCCCCTGCGCACAGAGATTTCTCCAGATTCTCTAAATCTTGTAATAATATTATATATTCAAGGTGTCTGCAATTTTACACTAAGGAACATTATTTTGAAATTGTTATACAATTTCTGCAGTTTTTGGCTATTTGGTGAACCTCTAACCATCCATAGATGATGCTCTTTTTACACCCAATGATGTTGCCAGTTACCACATACTCTTCCAGCCTTTTGTTGCCTCCCCGCAATTTTTTGAGACACGTTGCTGCCATCAAATTCAAAATTAATATTTTCCTTAAAATGATGCATTTTCTCAGTTTAAACAATTGATATGTTTTCTATGTTATAGTGAGAATAAAATATGTGTTCATGAGATTTGCAAATCATTGCATTTTGTTGTTATTTACATTTTACACAGCATCCCAACTGTTTTGGAACTGACATGGATATGGCATTGCCAAAACCACCCACTGGTTTTTGGAGTCCAAACACTGAAGCCTCAGGCTGAGCATTTTACTATCACAGTATCTTTTCTATAAAATGCAATTGTTGTTGTTTTTTTTATCTTTATTAGATAGAACAAAGAAATGGGGAGAAAGACATGCAGGAAATGGTCTGGGACAGACTGCAACCCAGAGCCCTGGAGTAAAGACTCTAGTCTTCAGTAGAGTCACTTGTGATAAGCATCACATGCTTGTAAGTTAGTAGCAGGGATCCACCCTAAAGCAAGCCCTCATTTGCTGTCCTTCCGCACACTCATGGGGACCATAATGTACAAAGTGAATAACATGCTGTATTCAGTGAGATGTGAAACTTTGAGACCTTAATCTCAGAAGTAAAAAATTAATTTTAACACCATGTTTTGTTTTGTGTTGTACTAGACTTTATTGCATATTATAGACACTGCTGTGGGAGAGTTTGCATGTTTCCTCTCTGACTTTGCTGACAATTCTGCCATAAATCTAAGAAAACTGATGGAAAAGTAGCAGAAACTGGTGAGGCATTTTCACAGTACAAGCAAAATTAAAGGTCTGACAAAGATCAACTGCTGCTTTCTGCTTTTTTGTAATCATGCCTTTTGTTATTGTTTTGTTATTTTTTATTTATTTTTTGTCTGTGAGAGCATCCTTTTTACTGGGTTTTCAGATTATTCCTCCATAAGCATACAGGCGTGACAGGGCATGATGCTATATGAAGGGGACCTACATTATGCAGGCAGCTGCATAAAGGAGCTCACTGTTGGCCATGCAAGTCCACATTTGGAAGTAATGATTCTGGCATGTTTGCAAACTCTTGATGCTATATTCCAAAGAGGTGGAAGAAGTTTGCTTTATTTCAGAGTGTAGCCTGAGGGAGGGGTTCAGCTAGTGTACAAGTAGCATTTCCTGCTTATTTTTAGTATCCAGTGTGATATGCACAGGCTTGCGGTGACCCTTGAGATAACAGATCTGGAGAGGATGGCAGAGCAGCTGGCAAGACTCTGTTCAGTGTCAGTGGGTATTGACAGACAGACAGACAGACAGACAGTGTTGAAGAGACCAATTTTTAGCCCAGCTGGCGGCATGACTCTGAATGTCAGTGTCGGCCTTTTGGAAGGCTGTTTCCTCTGTGCAACTGTGGGATTGTTTACCATGTACATTTGCACAAATGGTTCCCAGAATTATATATTTTGACTTTTTATACTGAAGAAGACACCATACTGAGTTCCCCTGTGACTCTAAATTGGATAAGCGGATGTCACTTTTGATGTCACTTTTGTTGCACTCTGACAATCAAATCTCGCACCACCCTTCTCAGTAACAGTTTCTTTCCACAGGCAGCCAAGCAACCAATATAGCCCACATATTCTTTTAGACCTGTGATACGTGCTCTTTGTCTTAAGGCAAAAAGAGCAAAAGCTCACGAATTTCACAGAATTTCCGACATACATGACTGTAAAGCTGAACTTGACATTGATGAGGCCATGGCATGTCCTTTGGCAGTACCAGCAGGTTGACATTTTTGCCTTTAAAGAAATGTCTCGATGCCTATTACACATATGGACATGAAATGTGGGGCAAACACTTCTTGTTCCAAGACGATGAGCCACAACTTTCCCTGTGACAATAGCAAATCACTTACCCAGTGACACATTTTAATTGCCACCAGTGTCTGGCCTGTAACGTGCTAAACTCAGGTGGCAAACATGGAAAACGTTTTTACCTGAAGATCATCGGGATGTTAGTGAAGGCTCGTTAGCATGCTGCAAGAAAAAGGAGAACTGGATACTAGACACCAAGATAGCACCCACCCTTCTGATGCCCAAGCCAAGAAAGCTTTCTATCATCCAGGCTTGCTTCCACACCGAGCAGCCCACTGCAAGTGCACAAGTAAAGAAGAATGAAAAACAACCTTATTTACAGTCGGTGGTGCCCTGTGAATAGTTTGTAACGGTGCTTTGTGAAGAAAAGTGCTTTTTGGACTGCAGGGGACTGAAAAGCAACACATTGTTAGAAATCTTTCATCTTCTGTACTTGTATAGGTATTGAAAAAGTAAGATAACAGTCCCTATTATGGTCTTTTTCTCTTTTGAGAACCCTATTGTGTATTTGCTGTTTGCACATCTTGTTCAGTGAACTGTAGATTTTTATAGCTCCTCTGACAAGACCAAATAAAACAAATACCTAAGAATTTTCTCATGTGCAACTCGCACAACATGTAAGTGCGGGCAGGTGGGTGTACATTTAGTTGGAGCAAGTGTGCATGAGCATAAAGGGCAATTTAGCTCAGCATTTAAATTTGGGTCTCCCCCATTGAGTTAAGTGAGGATGTTCAACATAACAACACCAAGGGCTCATTAATGTCACTTCAGACACTTCAGAGGAGGCAGTTTCTCCAAGCCTAGCATTGTCCTGTCTCAGAGAGACTAAAAACACATGCAGGGACACACACGCACACACACACACACACAAGACTCACACAAATGATCCCACAAACATGCACACACACTCTGCAGCAGCCTGATATGCCTCTCCAACTGGCCCCTGCAAATGTCACATTGAAGTCATGTCAGTTTACTGATAGGGAATCAGTGTGAGTGAATGAATCAAACATTTCCTACAGTTACGTATGCATAGGCTAAAGATTACCTAAATTAAAACAAGTCTGTAGCAGAGACTTAATCTTTCAAATCCCTCTACTTATACATGATTAAAGAGCCACAGTAAAAAAAAAAAAAATCTCAAAATATCCCCACAGCCCAGGCCAAGAGGCGAAGCTTGCGTCAACAAAAAGCAGCTTAAGGCACTTCTCGCTTCTCGGCAGAGTGCTTATCTTTCAAACCCTGGACCTGCTGAAAGTCTGGGAGAACATGAAATGAAATGTGAGTCTAAGGTTCAAGCTTTCTGTACAGTCCAGATGCTGTTTCATTGCAACTTTCCCAGAGTGTCCTGGTGTCATTTTCCTCTCACATGTTGATGTCTGTTCAGGTAAAACCACCATCAAAACCCCTTGAAGATGGAGGTCTGTGGTTCTCTCAAAGTCACAGCAGCGTGAGAGAAGATCATCCAGTTTTGTAGGACAAGGACATTGTCTGCAGAGGTTTGCAGATGATTTTGGTTGCCAGCGAGAGACTGTGACCTCAATAAATGGCTTAAAAGGGGGTGGGAGCCTAGCCAAACAAGACATTCATTTATATCTGTTAAGTATGATGTAATACTTAGTCCTCTTTGCCAAAATGATACCTTCACTTATGTTCTGGGAGTTAAAGCCGAAGAGGGAGCAGAAACAAACTGCCTGCCAGTACTCTCAGGTGCGTTTTCCCTCTTGCACTCTTTGCTCACGTTGAAGCAGCAAATGCTGTTGGACCTTTAGTTTAAAGTCATATTTGGTGCTCGCTTAAGTGTTTCTGTATACAAATGGTTTCAGTGAGTTAGTCCTTCTCCCTGAGGATGTCAGGAAAGTACAGATGTTGCAGACTCTCAAGCAGTGCTTAGTTCTGATGGTTTTAGCAGTGAAAGCTGTTTCTCGCAGACCCGGGGCATTTGTCTTTGACATCGTGACATGAAATCTCTAATTTGACTGTGTGCTCATGCACCCTGCAAGGAGAAAACAGCCCGCGCTAGTGCTCGACTGCCCCGCGGCCTCGGGTGACCTCTGCTTATGCACGGACCTTCAGTCCTAATTGTGTCTGGAGGAATTTTGCTGTCTTAAGACACGCTTAAGTTTAGACCAGAGGGCTTCCTGGCTTTCACCGTGTGCAGCAGTTAAAGAGACAACAGGATGCTCTCAGCTCAGTGTGGCAATCAGATCTCTTTCTGTCATTTTAATCAACTGAATGTTATCCATACTCAATCAGTGGTGATACTCTGGAGGCAAGAAGCCTAATGCAGCCTCATCGTACCATCACACTTGAACTCAATCGAATGGGGACATTATCCGCAGTCGCCGCTTCTCAAATGTGGCACAGAATGGGTGATAGTCAGCTGAAACTGCTTGGTTTAGGCTAAATGGTGCTGCGTGCATAAAGCAAGAAACATGGCACTCACTGACTCACTGGGCATTCATTAGCTTCTCCTAAGCAGGGCCCCTTCTAGCAACAATATGTGACAGGTCGAAGGGGTCCTATTTATGATATATAGTGTCTTTATGTGATGTTCAAGTGCTTTTCTACTTTCCAGGAGCACTCAAAGCATTTCATACAGCATGTCTCATTCACCCATTCACACACACATTCATAAAAGCACTTTCTACATCTAACATTCACACACACAATCAGGCTCCAGTGAACTCATCGGGAGCAACTTGGAGTTTAGTATCTTGCATAAGGATACTTGGGAAAGATACTGAACTGGAGCACTGCAGACTGGAGGAGCCAGGGATTGAACCACCAACCTTCCGATTAGTAGATGATTGGAAGGTTGGCTCCTGTGGCTCCCATGGCGTACATCCTCATAACTTTTGCTCTTCAACTCTTAACTTCTTAACCAAGAGACAGTTTTGTCGCCTGTGTCAAAGGCAAATTTCATAATATCAAAGTGACTCTTGAGGAAAAAAAAATTTATTGGTTTTTACAGTTTGGGCCTGGAAGCTATTTTCTTGTCTCTGACACTTGTGTCACAGCAGAGGCTAATTTGCCCTGGATTACTTTGCGGCGCTGATCTAAGCTTTGCCATGATACGTTCTAACACCCATCCCCTGCCTTTTTTCCTGCCATATCTCGGCGTCTCTACACCCATTAGAGGACGAAACGCATCTCTCCTTTGATTGTGAACCACAATCATCTCCTGCTTCATTTGGCATTTAACACAGCTGTGATTTCTTCTCTTTCTCCCCGCAGTGATCGTCTTTGCATTGATTGCCTCCCACTGCGCTGGCGTGGCTCTCTTGTGTGTAACATTTGGAAGAATAAAGGCTGATTTCACTGGAAAAGGAGAGATCAGAACGGCTTATCAAAAAAGTAGACGAGGTGACTGATGTTAACCACATAATATGTGAGGAAATGCAAAAGGAAAATAAATTTTAAAAAATTGTACTTTTAATGAAAAATCATGAACATTAAAATTAAAAGCAACAGCAGTAAATGCTTCCTACGTCTAGCTGTTTAAACTTTGTTTAAAATCGCTATTTGTCATTTGTGGAAACACACAGAACATTTTAGCAGGCGTTGCATGCATGAATTAAATAAATAAAGCTTTACAAACAAGCACTTTAACGTACATGATAAAATTATACAACTATCTATCAACAGCTGAACTGTTTTAATGTCCACACAATAGGAAGTACAGTGTGCGCAGTGCTGAAGCTACTCTGCCTCTGTTTAGACATTAAGATTTAATATCAAATGTACATTTTATACACTAACAATATGCCAAATATAATGGGCTGGTATGACATGAAACACAATACATTTTGTGACACTGGCAGCTTTTCAAGCACCAAAAACTCATTCTGACGTCCAGTTTAAGACAAATGATCGTTCCTTGTGACAAAATATGATTCTTCCAGTCACTGATGCACAACATTGTAATCATACAAACAGCATGAGAAGACAGAATCTCAACATAAATCTAAACGGCAAGTTTACAAGCACTGTAGTCACCAAGACTGTGGGATTTTCAGACTCAAATTCAAAATGACGGCTCAAAAATGATGGCAAAGCTTCTGCACTGTCAGAAATGTTACTGCACCTCAATATGACACATGGCAGTGACTGACACTGTTAGGTTGCTCATGTCCATCAGAATAGCAGCATAGGCACCCTGTATACAACGGCATGTGGGCATGGCAGTTAACCGACAGCCACAAATCCGCAGCAGTTATTACTGTTATTAATGCTGATCTTAAATATGTGTAAAAACAATCTGGCTGTGGGTCAGTGGCTGTGGGCAACATTAACCTTACTCCAAGTCAGAAAGTGAACGTCTGCTGGCTGTGACTCTTCACCCCCGAGCTCATGTCCAGTCCAGTCTTCAGTCGGCATAGAGAATAAACCCTGAGAAGGTGCTGTACTTGTTGCTGTTGCCCCCATGAGCCTTTCCCCCATCCAGTTTTATGAAAACCTCATCACCTGCATCCAGATGAAGTATGACACTGTTGCTGGCGTAGTCATAACTCTGGTCCTGGTCCTGGGCAATGGCACTGGCCCTGACCTGGAAAATGACACATTCACACATCCCAGGAAAGACTAAATGAAAAATCGCTTAGGAAAACTATTATAATATTTGACCTAACTAACAAATGCAGTTATCATAAAGAGCAATATCAATTGAATATCATAAGTTGTTATTAATAAAGCTTATAAATCTTACAAATAAGATGGCATGACTAAAGTAGATGATGATATTGAAAGAAATGCTTACATTTTTTTAAAATATTAAATGACTTGCTGTTTCAGAGGCTGACATGTTACTGCTCTCATTATGTGTATGCATGTGTGGACTTGGAGCACACTTTATTTGAACAGAAGAATATTTCCAAAAAAGGTGGACTGATTTTGAGGCTTTCACTTGCGTTAGTGTTACCCCTGTAGTGAATATCTTGTTCTTCTCTTGTGACTCAGCCGAAAGGGTCAGGCTTGAGTCAGTCTGCCTCTGAGGAAGGAAGCAGTGCATACTATCCCTTTGTCTCATGCTCTTCTCTTACATCCACCTTTCTCTGCGTGATGCGCTGAAAATGTCATGTTTTCCCAAATGTAAGTGTCAGTGGGTCAAGAGAGGTAATTACTTAGATATAGAGCATCACACCCTAATCCCTTTGCATGTCTGTGCTTTTTTTTTTTTTAATGAAACTGCTTCTGCAGTTAGCTCCGCAAGGACATATCCTTTCTAAGCTTCAGCTAATGTGTAATGAGCTGGGTTGCCAGGTTGGCTGTTACGCTCCGACTTCACTAGACCAACTAAAGAAGTGTAATCCATGCTTCAACCAGATTGTGGCAGAAAGTTCTAAACATGAAATTCAAATTAGTGCAGATGGAGCACAATGCTGCTTCTGAAAAAAGTTGGGACTCTAAAAAATATAAACCAAAACAGACTTCAGCTATTTAAAAACCATTTAAATTCTATATTTAATAATGAGTACAAGACAATATATCAAATGTTTGCAATGAAAAATGTTCAGGCTGAAAGTTGAAAGCTATTGTCAGTTCACTGCTAAATCCATAAATGCAAATTTAAACTCTACCATGTAAAAAGCAAAAAGTAAACTGTTCTTTGATCTGACCAATCAGAGCTGACTGTCATGAACTCTGTGACCTCCAGACTAAAGAAGAGAAGGCCCATCCGGGCTGTTATTGGAACATAGTTCAAAAGGCAGCATCTCTGATGATGTTGCAGAGCATCAGTGCACCTGGCATGGGTAACTTGCAGTAATCTGAAAGTAACATTAATGCTAAACAACAGGTTTTTAAGTCATCTATGGTGCCTTCCAGATCATATCTGTTTCAGGAAAGGCCTTCTTATCTCAGCAAGACAATAACAAACATTTCACATCCAGCATGTAATACAGGTTCTAAGCCCCAGGTACTACTCCAGATGTTTAAACCATCCTATGAGTTATGAAAAAAAATATATATAACAAATGTGGCCCAGAGCTATAACACTGCTGAAATTAGATATTAAATGAGAATGGGAAAACATTTGGCCATCCAGCCCACATTAGCCAGCCGTCTTAGTTCCCAAACTCTTAACAAAAGAGGTGATAGAACAGCAATAAACATGCACCAGTTCCAACTTTTTAAACATGTATTTCTGGTATCAAAAGTAAAATGAGGATAAACATTTTTATGCTTTTTTGGAAACAGGGTTGTGTGTCAAGAGGCTGCGGGGTCTGAAAAATGCTGAGCGACAACATGACAGCATGATGATGGATTTCTGATACATGTGAGCAATGCAGCATAAATTCTCCTGGCTTCCACCCTCTGGTATACTCCAGCAGCACAGTGTCTACCACTGACTGACATTTATTTTAGAGCAATTTAGTTCCATATTTTACGTGAAGTAAAATAGCTAAAAGAAAGTACCCCCCTTTGCTAATTAGGTAGCATATAATACTAAATAAGTACAGAATAATAATTCATTAATTACTGTAATTTTGTATGTGATGGAACTTCTGCTTTTATTCCCACACAGTTCGTTTTAATAAAGAGGACTGATTCAGCAGTTAAGGTTGGCTTACAGCTGCTTTAGCTAAATCCAAGTTTATATGATTATTGCGATCTTAAGTTCCTTGTAGCATAAAATGCCTGCGTATCCCTGAGGGTAGCCTTTCCCTACAATAGCAAGATGGCACTATAATAACTGCAACATTTGTGAAACTTAAAATGTCTGTTTGCATTGAAACTGTAATTATAGTATGTTTTCCAGATGTGGTTTTGTTGTCTTTGTTTCCAATTTAAGGGTTTTTTTAAACAGGAAAAAAAAAATTTACCTTGTAGCTTGTATTCACCTAAAAGTATGTAGCTAAAGCTGAACCTACAGTTCTATTGTGCTGATGTGCCTTAGAATGTGGAGCTGTTTGCGTTATTATATCCACCTTCGGTGCAGCCAGTTGCAGTCTGGCTGTGATGTTGTCAACAAAGTTTTAAGGTTAACATTTACAAGGCGTTTGATCGGTGTCATCACCTGGGGCCTTAAAGACATTACAAAATTAACCATGAATATGGCAAATATCATCGTTCAATACCAACATGCTTTCGCCTGACAGGCATTCTGATAACGCTTACCAGCACATCATAGCTCCACGAAGGTTGTAGTATTTCAAAGGGCACCAGCTTTGAACTAGCCACTACCCCAAGGCTGTGGTTTGATGTGTGCAAAGTAGAGATAGTGCTGTGCTCCTTCCACTCACTTCAACTTGTACATCATTGGATGTGTAATATGCACAGATACACAATCTGGCAACATGCCACTGTGTGTTGTCATTATACTGGACTGCAACACCAGACTAAATCAGAGCTAAATCACTATACACATGAATGCTCGACTTCTCAATTCAGTCTGCCAGTGCACTGTTTACACTGTTCCTTGAGCATTTTGATGTGGGTTCATCCCAGTGTACGAGTCAGAATTTAAAGTATCATTTTTATCTGCATATATTTAGACAAACCCTTACCTTTACAAATTTTTAGATTGATCAATAGGTCATTAAGCATGAGAAAATGCAATTAAAAGTGATACCCACCAAGCCATTTTTGATCAGGTCAGCCCACATGCTCGTGCCATCTCCTCCCCTCATCAGCACATTGTAGGTGAAAAAGTAGGTGCCAGGGATCTTACAGGTGAATTTGCCTGTTGCGCCTTCATAGTTACCACCAATATTAGTCACCACGTCATCAAAGCGTAGTATATCATAACCTTCTTGAGGGTTTCGTAGTCCTGCATAAAATGCCACCCGAGGAGCGGTATTGTATGTAGTTGTACTAACTGCCCCTTTACCCCCTAAACCTAGAATCCCCGTTCGTACAATGTCCACAGCATCTCCTGGTGGTCCTTTAGGACCTGGTGGTCCTGGCTCTCCAGGTGGTCCTGGGGGTCCGGGCTTGCCAGGACGTCCTGGTTTCCCTTGTGGGCCATGAGCACTGTACGTAGGCAGTGGTGGGCCGATGCTGTGATCACCCAGATCTTCCTCATTTTCCACCTGTAGGACTGTAGTTGCTGTATCTGTGCCTGTGTGCACACCTTGGCCCGTGGTGCCCGTGCTGGGGAAGGGGTCACAAACCATGCGGCAGGTGCCCAGCATCTCGTAGTGGCTTGTGCTGTCATCGACACCACCTGCACCAACAGAGCTGACCAACACAGGGATGAGGACCACCAGAACCAGGACCAGCATGACCCCCACAGCAGCTGCCACCAGGGTCTTTCGCCCGATGCTCAGCCTGGGAAGGGGCTGCGCTGCCAGCGTGGAACTCTCCGGGGTGGAAATGGTGACTGCGGGGAGTGCGTCCACCTGGCAAAACGCAGATACACTGATGATCCCCGATAGTGGAGATGGTGCCCAGGGAGAGCTGGAATAAGTGTGTGACAGAGCTGTGTAGGAGTAACGGAGAGGGAGAGGAGCAAGGGACCAAAGTGATCAAGTGAAGAGAGAGACTGGGAGAGTGAGGAGAGATAGTAAGAGGAGAGGAGGAGGGAGAGAGTGAGACAGCTTGAGAAAAAAAAGAGAAGAAAGGGGTGGAGAGAGTGAGCCACCGTTTGAGTCAGGGCAGGGGAGGGCACTTCCAACTGACAGATGTGTAAAGCCAGAGAAGAGAGGAAGAAGCAGTGGGATTTATAGAGCACAGTGAGCAAGAACATATTGAGCTAATTTATGTGTACTGGATGACAAGAAGAAGGATGGAGAAAAAAGATTCAGGGGAAATTTTGCTTGAAAACTTTAAATAAGATCATTTATGAGCTACCAGTGATATTTCTATGCACCAAGTGTGCAAGTAATATTAAATCGCTGGTATAGATTTTATGCACAGGTGTGAGATTTGTTTTTCATTTTAAATCCAGCGCGATCAGTTGGAGCTCTTGAATACTGGACTCATTCCAGATACCTGTATTCAGTCAAGCTATGACCTTCAGAAAAATTTAAAAAAAGAAAAAAGAAAAAAAAAGATTCTGAATCTTATGAGGAAAAATTATTTCTGTCAGATGGTTGGCCTGCAAATTTTTGTTAGTTCTAATACATTTTTAGTCTTAAATTTAATTACTGAAGCCTGAGGCTTTGGCAGCATCACTTCAACAGACATCAGTAGAGAAAGTGACGTAACTAGTCTGACAGCAAAATCATTGCAACCTAGTCTAACTCTGAATTTAAATGGTGATCATCCTTTTATTCATACAGGATGCTGCGTATGTCTTTGTGATTTCGCAGCACCCTCCTGACTCAAATAATCCACAATAGGTGTACCAGGCTAAGCAAGGTATCGTACAAGTCTTCTCCACCAGCATTGTTTTTCACCTTGTCTTTGGCAGTCCAAACTAGTGTTCCCAGACTAGAGATGTAGATATGTAGAGATGCAAATTCTCCAGCAATTTTCTATATTATACTCCGTGGTGTTCCTCTATTTGTTGAGTCCATCACAGCTGGCTAATTTAATGCAAAGTAGCAGCTCTACTCTGGTCTCGCACAAAGAGTCACTGGTACACGTACATGGTTTGATTAGTATAAAAATTATACAAATAATCAGGCTTAAAATTACAGAAAAGTACTGTTACTAGTTGGGTTGTATGCATTTAACTTTTTAAAAAATGTTCAGAAATGTTATTGTAATTACAATATACTGTTAATTACACATAATATCAAATACAAATTGATTGTTCAGGCACGATTTCACATAAAGACGTGTATTTAATGGATATATACCTTGAAAGAGTTACATTTACTAAAATATTAGCTTTCTTTTTTTTCTACTGTCATATGGATTTACAATATTTGTTGTGTTTCAATCCAGGTACAGTTGACACCAGGCAAAGCACAGAGAAACAGAGTGAAGTAGTTGCCCGTCCTCAAGGAAAGGTGACCAAAGAGCATTGCTCTCATTATTCCCCATTTTATTTATTTATTTATTTTAAGGTTAAGGGCAATAGCAGATGTAAAGTATCACATAAGCAAAACTCTCTTTGGTTTATGCTTCAGCTGGCTCAAATCCCAAATAAACTGTTACAAAGATTTTGGAGTAATCTGAATCTTATAAGTTTTGCTTATACAGTATTTTACCTATTCTTTCTTTCTTTCTTTCTTTCTTTCTTGTAAATAATTAAGCACGCATACTGCAGCAGATGTCGGTGTTTCAATTTGCAGTGTTCCATGTGCAGTGGAACTGCCCCAAAATCAGTTCTCATGAGTTCTTGTTCTTGACTGACTGTATATTTGCTGCCTCAGTGCAGCTGGGTCAAATGTTTGTCACTGTCTGTAAAGGGGCTCTAAGCTTATCTCAGTATATGTGTGTATGTGTAGTTACAGTATAAGTGTGGCTACTACTGGCTATATACTGGAGTAGATAAAAAGAATATAAGTAGTCGATTGCATGTATAATAAAGAAGACACCTCAAATAACGGCCCACAGTGACCTGAAACACTAGAATAACTATTCTAATGATACGGAAACATTATGCTGTCAACACGCTCTCACTTAGTAGTATAATGTGATGTTACCTGACCCCAGTCTGCTAACAAATATATATATATGCTTGCCTTACAGTTACTAGTCCTCCATGTTACACAAACCTGCTGTGTTCATATGGTAGCTTACATAATAGCTAGTGTTAAGCCTTGGTGCTCTGTGTTTAAGCTGTTAAGCTGTGTGCTGTGCTTTGCATATTGTGTTCTTTGTAGATGTGATGCATTTGAATGTCAGAAACACACTGCTTAAAAAACCCAGAATGTTAATTCTAAAATCTAGTTGAGTTCCTACATTTCCACACGTGCTAAATTATGAAATATGACGTTTATATGATGTTTATTGACGTACGCCAAATATATGTAGAGTTTTCTAGTTGGTGCAGCTACGAAGCAAAGAACAGTATCCCGAATGCTTACTGTAGCCTTAATAAATCATGAACATGATGCTTGTAATTTTCAAATACAATATCTATCCACCATACACAGAAAACAAACTATTCTGCCACCAATTAATCATCTAATTTAACTACAGAATAAAACAAGTCACACTGATGCGAGCTACATAAATGTGACCTTGCGTACGTGGCTGAAGTAAAAAAAAATCCACAAAGTGGAAGAATCATAGAGTGAGATTAGACTTTAATCGGAGTAATATAAGCAGAGAGTCATTTTGTGAGTCCCTTCCGCATTTTGATGCCACTGCTTTCTCGGGACATGACAATGGCTCTGAGTCACACACCTCAAGCAGCGCTTTCTTGCTGAGTCTCTCTAGCTGATGACAAAACACACGAAATCACAGAGATGACCATTAAATCAGAAATATGAACACACACGCAGTATCACTGATAAGATCTTTAATCTTCTTACATCAGAAAGATTTTATATTTATAATTCTTCATATGAAATTTGGCCGAGGTAGATTACATAATGGGAAAAAACATACATTCATTGGTGCATGTACACAGTACAGGAAATCAAGAAAGAACCGAACTGAATTCAATAAAAATGCACCCAAGTTGCTTTAAAAATGTAAACATTCTCAAACCAGAACTTCCACTCTCTGACATTTTACTGCTTTCTCCAAGAACTGCTTCACAATTGCGTCTTCATTTGCAGACTTTAGTGCCCTCGTGTGGTCTTTTAAAATATCATAAGGTGTGTCACCTCTGCATGCCTGCAGTTGCATTTCTAACATGGTTATGTTTAGCAGGTTTGTCTTCATACTTTATGATGTAAGCATGCATACTTTCACTAATGAGCTTTAACCCTATGGCACCTAAGCCTCAATATGTCCGTGTGGACTTTTCTGCTTGCATGAACTACAAAAGGGCCTGAAAATATCCTGTGAGTAAGTGCTTTTGCCCATTTTTCCAAAACACTTGGAACTTTCAATATCTGACAATTATTTACAATTTACTGCATTTAAAACAGTGTATCAACGGTTTTAAATGAACAGATTTCTCTGCACAGCATCTAGGGTTTACAGAGAATGGTCCAAAAAAGAGAAAATAACCAGTGACTGGCAGTTGTCTGGATGAAAATGCCTTATTGATGCCACAGATCAGAGAAGAACGGCCTAACTCTTCTGAGCCGTTCGGAAATCAGAAGCATCAGAAGATCACACTGGGTGCCACTCACACAGGCTCACCAACAATAGATCAAAGCAAAGTTTTGCCTGGTCTGATGAGTCTGATGAGTGGATGGTAGGGTCAGAATTTGGCATGTATTAGCAAGGTGTACCTAATAAAGTGAGTGCAAACACACAGATATGATAAAATGACAGACAACTTTCTACCTACTGTGTCTCAGTGCTAATGTTCTGTCTGTTCTGTGTGTGCGTTGTTGCAGAGGTGGGAGCTTTGGACAGCCTGCCTCCCTCTGTCACATCAGATGATCTGGCTAATCCCTAATGCTTTTCTATCCTTATCATAAAGTTTTATGTTTCAACTCAGCTGCCATAAATGTCTCAGTATTGTAGCTCCAATCACACTCTGATGGTAGAAGATGTGACTGAATATCAGATCTTTCTCCTCCTGTATAAACAAAATTTTATATCCATTAAAGCCGGTAAATGTGTACTGACCACAGGTGGAGCTACAGAATTGGGACTTTTGTACAGAAACCAAGTCCATATTATCATCTTATAATATACTATTATGTGTCTTCAGAGAATGGAGTGAAATAAAAGAAACGGCACTATCCCCACTGAATAATTTCTTTCCATCAGTCAATAACGCTATTAATCAATCACATTTTACAATTAGTTTGAAACAAATTGGCTTGTTGTAGCTCTTCTTCCATTCCTGAACTCATCATCTTCAGATGATGGCATATGTTGGCATATATGTTTGTGAAATGCCAACTATGGCATATCATGGCATATTTTTTCTAGAGCTGTGTTTCCAGTAATGGCAAACTTAAGAAAAGATGTGGAATTCACTTCTATATTCAAAGTATTTATTAATTTTAATTAGAAAATGCAAACAAGTTTTTGATCACTCAAATTACTTCTTGTGTCTTCTTGTGTCTTCCGAGTCCACTATTTCATTTCTTTCCACTGTCAGGCTCATTGACTTATCACAGCCCAAAGCATCATTCACCTTCTCCATTATTCCTTCCAAAAGAATGCTGGAAGTACTCAGCTTTGCATTCACTATCTCAGCACTATGGACAGACCTGTGGATGAGTCAGATCAAAGATCACACATGCAGACATGAAAAGATTCTACTACTAAAGATCAGCTGAATGTTTGAATATTTAAAAAGAAGTAGTACCAACAAGCCCTGCCCCCGGCAGAGGTCACTAACTTTCATTTTATGATTATTTTTCATTTTTTCTTGTGAAAGCTTTATCTCTTGGGTGTGTGATAACAGGGGAGCTGAGTGGTCAGATTGATAGTCAAAAGTTGTGTGATATATTCACGCATCTGGGACATATCAAATGTTACATGTCCATGGATAACAGTGATATGCTTCTTATGCAACACATTTTTTCAGCTGCTAAATAGAGTTCCATCCATCCATCCTTTTCCGCTTATCCTGTTCAGGGTCACAGGGGGGCTGGAGCCTATCCCAGTTGTCACACAAAAAACATAAAATCACAAAAAAAACATGAAATCAGAGCAGAAAAAATAGATTTTTTTAATGTGAAAATCACAAACATGTTTAATGAACTTTTTTTATAACTTAAAATATAAATATATGTGGTCATTTTTATGTAAAAAAAAAAAAAGGCAGTTATATACAAATGTTAAAGTGCAGTCAGTGCCTCAGGCGTTTTTTTTTGTACAACTATTTACAGAACAATCAGGTGTCAATAAGATGCCACACAAATTATTTGTGCCGCTCCAAAAACAGTTCCTGTCCTCCACAGACAGAGGGTGCCATCACAGGCCTGACACTTCCAGGTGTGTCCCACCGCGTGTTGTACACCTGGAGGAGGTGTTTACATTGGAGTCTGCCTTTGGTGGCTTTTTGGCGGCACATTCCTTGTCCATGACTACACAACACACTAAACACACTTCACTACACACTCAAGGCCGGCTTTAGGTATGGGCAATATAGGTGACCGCCGAGGGCGCCATCTACCGGAGGGGGGCACCGCTGCTTGAGCAAAAAAAAAACAAAAAAAAAACCTAGTAATTATTTGTAACGCCACCTGGTGCCCCTTCTTCGTACTCTGTCTTGAAAATCAACAATGAAGAAATACAGGAAAAGAAAATACCAGCCCAAAGAAAATGTAGGATTTATCCTTTATAAAAGAACAACAGCTGGTTTCTTCAATAACTGCTGGACGACTTTGTGTATTGCATTAGAAATATTGAAAAGACTCAACCCACCCACTCAAAAAAATAACTGCTCCAAAGAGAAAACAAATATTACGATTTCTGAGGACTGTTTTGCGTCTGTGCTTATAATTTGGTTTCTAAGGGAATAATTATTCTGATATGTACTGTGGGCTCAGTCCTTGAGGAGGTTGATCCGGCCATGATGAAGATAGTGGATGAGGAGATGCCGGAATCAGACAGGAATGTTCAGAAGGGAAACATCATATTGCATCAGTTTATCACAGGAATCCCTATAAAACTTTAATCTGCAGAGTAACCTGTTGCTGTGTTTTATTCCTGTGGAAAGAGGAAGCATCATAAGCAGCAGGATGATGGCCGGCTTTATGTGAAGAAGCCACCCAATGCCTTCATGCTGTTTTTGAAGGAGCAGAGGCCAAAGGTCATGGCTGAACTGAACATCAGGGAGTGCAGCTGTGAATGCAGTCATGGGAGAGAGGGTAAGTGTGTAACTCTGCATAGATTTATGCATCTTTTAATGTTATATGCTCATGTTTGTGCATGTGTAGCAGCTGTTCTGTATTTATTTGTAGTAGCAGTGTGGATGGATCAAAAATGGAATCTTACTGGATCAGATCAAAGATTGTAAATTCTGTGCATTTCAACAGATGACAAATGTATTTGTGAAATATTTTTAAGCGTTAATGAGGCTTAAAAACAGCTTTCTGCTCAAATTTGCCAATGCACCATCTACATTGTTTATTTACTGAAAATCTTCATATTCAGATCATTTGCAGTACACCTGTTCTTTTCCTACTGCAGTTTCACTGAACAGTGAACATGATAGATAATAATAATAATAATAATAATAATAATAATCAATAATATATTTACTTTTTGAAGATCACTTCTTTCAATCATGTTCGCCACATTTTCAATCCACTAATTGCATTTAATTCTTTGAGCCAGAAGATGGCGTCCACTGCTCACAGACACCATTAAAAAGGCAACCAAGAGCAGGGCCACATTGAAGAAACATGAAACACTTTCACCAGTGGACTGTCAAAGTAAATTATAATTACAGCTGTTTAGATTGCTTTTGACAAAGAATCCAAATATAATGTCTATATTTTCTGCATTCTGCAAACTGAAAATGTATTATCTTTATGACTGCACTGCATGTCAGGACAATATCCTCTTAAACTCCATGCAGCGGCAGGACTCAGATATTCATATGCAGTGGGTAGTAGGACAGCAGAAGAAGTTAGACCACCCATCTTGAGCAGCCCTGCACATTCCGGCATGCACGCACAGGATGACGTTTTTAGTAATCGGAGAGCCTAGGAAACAGCAGGCCATCTATGATGTCTATATTCAGGATGCAGTTCTCCAGAGGTGGTCCTTTAGTGTCTTTTGGTTAATTTATGAATTAGTATATAATCAATGATATTGTAAAAGTAAATAAATAAAGTTAAAATGTTGAAATTCTGAGCTTTTTATTGAAATTATTAATAATAGCCCCTTACACTGAAGGAAAGCATATCAGTCCCTTGCATGTTTACACAGTGGCTGAAACAGAGTAACTTCCTTGATTCTTTCGTTTTTGGACTCTTCCTTTTTAGGGAATGGGCCGCTGCCTTGTAGCCTCTCTTGGGAATCTGTGGGAATTCCTTAGCTGATTTGCTTGGCAGTTGTTTTTCAGTCCTCAAATACTGTTATTTCGGGACGCGAGGTTGAGAGTGAGAAGTTATTTAAAAAATGTCCCACCACTGACAGAGCTGGGTTTGTAAACACTTGTAAACACGTATGCCTGATGTTATCTTTGATAAGTGAGGAAGGTTTCGGCCAATTACTTTGGGTCACTGTAGGTGGTAAAGTGCTGCGATTTATGTATTTCATGTAATTCCACAGCATAAATTGAAAAAATATACTCACAGAGACTGTTATAGATTAATCATTGACAAGTGGGTCAGAAAATTGTACCTAAAAATGTTTCATTACCATTTCTTTACTCATTTAGGGATATTTTCGGAGTGTCCTGTGGGGTATCCTGTTTGCTTTCGGAAAGGTTTGTAATCTGATCTCCAGAGCTCCGATTTCTGGGCCAGCACGGCCGAAAGCAGAGCTTGTCTGACTAGTTAATTCACAGCTACTGGGATCGCTCTCCTCTCAAACAGTAGACACGTATTTCCCTTTTTAGGACATATGATGAGGATTTATTACGTAATCTAGGGAGCACTTGGCTCTCCAGTAAACTCGTCAGTATGGAAGAGGGAGGTGCCCACCCAGAGCGGCACCCTTAACGACCAATCAGATGCCAGGAAACGCGTGTTCTCGTTCGTTGATTGGCCAGAAGGCGGAAAGCGTTGGTTGACGTTTAGGTTGCTCGCGCTCACTCTCTGGGAGTTTTTCGCGTTCATGTTTTCACAGGAGCGCTTGTAGTCTTCATACGAACGGGAACACTGTCCTGGGGGGTAAAAAAAAAAAAAAGGCTGTGTGGATTGTTTTAGGCTTCTGTAGTGGGAGATTAGGGGAAAACTGCCTTTGGTGGTAGGAGTTTTACTTGGATAGTGATCTAAAGTTGTCACCATGCCGGTTTTTCACACGAAGACGATAGAAAGTATCCTGGAGCCAGTGGCTCAGCAGATATCTCATCTGGTGATAATGCACGAAGAAGGTGAAGTTGATGGAAAAGGTATCCCAGATCTGTCTGCGCCTGTAGCTGCTGTTCAGGCAGCCGTCAGTAACCTTGTTCGGGTGAGTAACTTTCTTTTCTGTGTAAAATCACACTGGTAAAGTTCGGCTGAGCTCGGCGGGTGCTGCAGGCTACCTGCCGCTTTGTCCCACACCCTTTCACCCTCTCTAGGGAAGTTGAACACAGCACTTCACCCATTTGAATATAAATGCGGTTACCTCTGTGTCTTTTGTGTTTAATGGCAGGACTAGGGAATGCCACAAAACTTTCTTGGAATTATTTAACTCGGGGCAAAGGGCAGTGACGCCCTTTTCCCCTTGAAGATATGCCCTGCCTCCTCCTCTGTAGATGACTGCCACAGCCTGACGTAGGCACGGCTGTAATGTGTGAGTCAGGTACAGAACCAGGCTGCAATGAATCGTTTTGTACTTTAGTCACATGGCTGCACAGAACAGCTGCACCTGCAGTGATTGTCTATTAATAAGTCTGTGGTTCTGAGTAGGCTATAAATTTGTCACATGTTGGACAATCAACATCATTGCACTGCCTCTCATATGCATCTGAACGTTCAGCTGTCAGTGCACTGGTAATGCGTGGAAACAATTACGAAAGGGACATAATAGTAGGAAGCACAGTAATGTGTCAGAATTGTTACTGTGCATGTGGATCCAGTCCATAAGATTGTATGGCCTGATATAGAGTCTCAGCTACAGTACTGTGCAAAAGTCTTTTGCTAAGAAAATGGGAAATGGGTGCAGCAGTTTATTCAAACATGTAAATACAGTATATAAGGCAAAAAAACAGCTTGTACAATTCTAATGAGCTTGAAAGTCAATATTTGGGATGACTACCTAGTCTGAATTTCATAGTTGGAACTCTCTCGTAGACCAGCTTTCTTGTAATTTCTTTAAGTAGTCTTCAGGAATAGTTCTTCAGGTTTCTTAAAGGACACTCAGAGCTCATCTTTGGATGTTGGCTGCCTTTTGTACAATTCTCTATCAATATGATCCCACACTGCTTCAATTATGTTGAGGTCTGGACTCTGGGGAGGCCAATCCACGACTTTCTATCAACGTATCCAGATATGCTTTTACCGCACTGGCAGTGTGTTTGGGATCAATGTCATGCTGAAAAATTCAGGTCGTTTTTCAGCTAATAGTTCTTTGGGAATTACATTGTTGGTGCAAAATAAATTTACCTGTCAGACTGTACAGTTTTAAATGGGTTCTTTGCTAGGTTGTCTGTCGACAAAAACCCGGTGCATCTCTCAAGTGAAGTTACTTTCTTATGCTTAAGTCATTCATTCATTCTTTGATTCCAAATCTGGCTCCTTGGAAGCAAAATATAAAGAAATTAGGTGTGGCTCAAGAGTTTTGCACAGTACTGTATATCCTGGAAAAACTGTAACCTTTCAACATTAAGTTGGATGTTAGAGGAAAATCACTGGGTTTTGACCCCTTGACCACACATTTTTGCCAAGAGAACGTGCCCTCAGATATGTAATCTTCCTGATGCGTTATGGTGAATATGCTTACATTATCAGATCTAGTTAGTGCCCATTATGTTTTTCTACCCACACAGCAATTAACTTGCCTATGGGCCTATTAGTTATGCTTTTCCAAGCTATCTTTTTAAAACATTAAAATTACACACACACACACACCCCCTTCAACAGATGCAACTGTTGCAACGCAATTATATTTAGACTCAATGATGTTATATTGGCATTTATCAAAACCGCATTGTATCTATCATGGTAGCTAGTTGGGAAATGACTATCAGTTTTATCCAGAAACACAAACCAAGTTTGTAACAAAGGAAATGAGGGCCCTGTCAGATACTGTGGCTTATATGGAAAGGAAAGCCTACAGGCTAAATTAAGGCAGTCTGTATGTGTGTTGTTGAGTCTGTCAGCCTGGTCAAGCCCAGAACCCCTGGCACTTGTTGGGCAATAAATTTGAACAATTACTCTGGCGTCAGTAAAGGAATGTTTCATTTAGAGGGATGGCCTACCATTGCTTTATTATGGTTTATGGTCTATAAGGGTTTCAAGCTGGTTCACTTCATTCTGACGCTTTGTTTTTTCTCAATCCCCCACTCTTAAACAACATGTCTGTACCCTGTTGTGTCCTTTATTTATGTCTACAGGCTTCCTTCCTCTGAGGGGCTTTATTATACCCCTTTTCCACCTATCTGGAGCCTATTCTGCTTTGCAGCCTTTCAAGCGCAACCCCCTATGTCAACGGGTCTGAGAACTGAATGTTGCATGTTTTTCGACCTTTTAAACCTTTTTGGGTGGACTGCAGCAAATTTAGACTCGAATTAACCCCATGATTAGGGTGGATTTAGCACAAGAGCTCATTACCAGTCGACTTGGAACAAGCCACTGAATAAACATCCAGCGACTGAAGAGTATCATTAACTCTTGTTTAGCTCCATTTTAATATTTATATATTTAGTGGTAAAGTTTCTCTGCCACCAAGTGGACAAACGAGCATTGAATGAAGCTCTCAGTGTAGAAACCTTTCATTTCGGCCACGTAATTAACATGAGTACAGGGCTTGTTGTAGCACATGAAAATGTCCTGTGTATCCTCAGCTATCTTAGGATGAAATCATCCAGGCTTTCTGGACGTTCTGAATTGTGATCAGATGTTTCCAACAGTGGCATGAATGGCTGCATGAGTCTGTAATTATTTCCAGTTGCTGTGGCAACATTACAACATGAAAAGTGTTATGAGATCATTGAAGTTAAGGATCAGATGTAATTTCTTCTGGTCACAGTCCCATGAGTCGTGCATTGCAAAACTTACATGAGAAATCGCTGTGTGGCCCTTAGCTTTGACTTGGTCTAATGAGACAACGGACTTGTATTTAATCAACCGTTAGCTATTGCGGTCTTGTCCCTGCATGTTTCATTGTTTTCTTAAATGTGACTTTTGGCGTTCTTAATTTTTGCACTTGTTTTGTGCTAGTTATTTGGAGTGAGTCTGTTCAAAAGAAACAAAGCAAACATCTAACTGGAAAGTAAATCTTTACCATATAGGGAAAAGGATGAACCCTTCTAATTGGATTTTATTTAGTCATTGTCAGGGTAGGATTGTGTCAAAGAAAAGCCATCTGTTGCACAGACTTCTTCCCCCATGAGCTCTGTTCAAGATCTCCAGAGCAGAAGCTTAAGTAGTGTAATCAAAGTGAAAAGCTGGGATGACCTGGAAATCGAATGGAGGGTGGATTACAAATAATTATACTTACTTTAAATCACATATTAAGATGATTGTGCCATGTTTCCAGACTAAAAATGGTAGGCGATCTCCCAGGGCACTCTTGGATGCTTCGGCATGTCTGAAGAGATCAGGCACAAATTATTAATTTGAAAGAGCCTCATCTCATTATTCCAGATGCGTGGAGATAAAAGTGCTACCCTGACCCATAATTGTAAGTCTAGCACCACCACAAAGTATTGTTGTATAATGTGTGTTCATTTAACCAAGGCCCATACAGCTTAGCATCTTCAACTAGCTGGCCCTGATTGAGACAATCAGCCAGACCTCAATTAAAGATGAATGTGAGGAATGCAAAGAATTCCCAACAGGCAGGAATTTACCCCATCTTCGGAGGGAGGGTGGGGTCTGATCCTTTGAATGAATGACTCTACTCAGATGTAGAAAAAAACATGATTAATTCCCTTAGCATGTTTTCATATGACAGGAGCTGCTTCTTTGCTTGTGGTATCTCAGCTGGGCCGTGATACACATCTTTAGCTGCAGGATGTGTCTGTGCTGTGGCAACCTGGTTGATTTGTAATGGTGTGAGAAGCGGTGTGCTTGAGCAACAGGAACGATTTTGTTTATTGCACAAATGACTGTTGCGAGAATGACTTAACATAAAGGAAATAACTTGGTCGTAAAGCTTAAAGATTGCTGAAATGTTTAGAAAAAACCTTGTATTTCCTCAATTTCCTAAAACTGTTTTTTTTTTGTTTTTGTCTCATGCCCTTCTGTGTTTTAATTTTAGCAGTCATCTTAATTTGAAATGGTAAAATCATTTTTGCTGCACATATCACTGTTAAAAAGATTATTTAATAGCTCCTTTTTATATGGTTAAAACAAACCTGTTTCTTCCTGTTTGCAGGGATCATGTGACTCATGGAGATACTTTGCTGTGTAGATCACCAAGTTGTTTTTTGGGATAAAGAAGCTACTGTCTTCTGCAGTACTCTTAAGGTTACAAAATATCACTTTGATTTATGAAATACTAAAAAAATGCAGTTATGGAAACGACTCACCAGCTAGTCATTGATTTGTGAGTTGTGAGAAACCTGGCCACATACTTTTTCCTCAATCTGCACAACACATCTGCAACACTATTGGAAGCCTTTAACATCTCCTTAAATGTCTTTAAACTTTGAGAGAAATACAGAGGATGCAACACAAGGATGCTTATGAGGAGTTTTTAAATACTTAATTGAAAAGTCATGAGTATTTGAGTAGTTGGATAGCTGTTTCAATCACCTACTTCTCTAATCCTTTAGAGATGGGAAACAAATGTGTTCATTAAGTAAATTGCTTCACAGGCCAACAAAAGAAACCTCTTCCTATTACCTGGTACTCAAGCTTCCTGCATTTTGTCAAGGGAAACAGTTTTATGCAGCTCTCCGTTTGATTCTTTTATCTTGGCAGCAATACAAGAGCTATGGACTCCGAAACGTTTGTATAGTCAAACAAGAACACATAATCTAGTCTTCTTCACAGTCATGCATTATAGATCCATAATGTAATTTTAATTTATTTTTTCTGTGTTCAGATGAAAATTAGTTGGGATAGAGCAATGTGCAGGAGCATTGAGTTGAAAAGGAAATGCAGGAAGCCAAGTCAGGAAGACCCAGCAGCTGTCAGCCCTACTCACAATAAATGAGTGGGGAAGCAAAGGGAAATCCCTTTCCTTCAGCAGTGGTGTGTTTATGACTCCAGAGCAGATCGTGACAAATCATAAAATGCACCTGGGATGACCCCCCCCCCCAAAAAAAACAAAAAAACAAAAACCAAACTAACAAAAACACAAATTTTGTTGGAATTGTTTCCAACTGCACTCAATATTACCGTATTATCAGTATTATAAGAGAGGGACATGGCAACCAAAGATTACTGAATTGAAAGCTATGAAAGAATATCACAGCAGCAAAGGTAATGGAAATATATCTTCAAATTACTGACCAAAATTTATGAAAATGGACATTTATGTTTTCGTACGTATCACCCAAAATGAGTGACTGAGCTCATAAACCCATTAGGAAAGTGTTTACAGAGGTCAGCACTACGGATTGTTTCTTCATAGACCAATATAAGACTATCAGTCTTTTTGAAATGACTGCTATCATCCCTGCTACTATTAGAAAAAATGGAAGTTAAAGGGACTTGCAGGTTTACTTCGCTTTTCAGACTTTTTGGTATTCCCTAGCTTTAAGCAGTTCTTGGATTGGACTAAAAAGATGCTAATTTGATACACCAGAAACCTGCAGTTGTGTCAGTGGTTGCTTCACAATGTTCAAGCTGTTTTGGATCAAACTTCCTTAAAAAAAATAAACAAACAAACTACCAAATCTCAAACCACTGGGATGTGTGGTGTCACTGACTGGGCCTCTCCATTGGGTAGTCTAGGAAAGTATCTGCCAATTGTGACGCTCCCTCCACCATACTCCACCTTTAGGATGTTGTTTTCATGTTGCCAAACAAGTCCAATAATGCAACCATGCTCTTCAGCACACTTCAGACAGACTCTCTTCCTGAGTGTTTTCTATAGTGGTCTGTCATGGACACCATGCATGTTAGTTAATGATAGAGTGATGAACAGAAGTGAAGTTCCAGTAACACATTTGAGCCTTCAGCTGCTACTCTAGGGCTTTTTTAAAATTTTATTTCCATCATACAAGTTGAGCTGTAGTCTAGTTCAATAAAATATAAAGTTATAGAGATACAAGTCATGGAAATATTCTTATCAATCAGAAAGTGACAGATAGATTTATATATGGAAATGCATCATTGTTTGGCTACATGTGAAGTTGCCACTTCCTCCCTAACCCTTAGTAAAAGCATTAAAAACTGTCTGTTATGTACGTTCTTTTAGCGGTTCTTGTTCTGTGGAAATTGACAGCTCACTTACAACATGCCTTGTATTGACTCAATCTTCCTTTAAAGATAAGGATTCACGATGAGGCTGACTGACACTCCCCAGTAATGGTGCAAGATGCTAAACTCCTGCAGTCCAAAATAAGTAGCTGTGATAAATTTCTGTGGCTGCAGAGCCTGTTGTGCTTCTGCTGAACAGGACATTTGATTTGTGATTTTCAAGCAGATGATATGATTTGTGAGTTTCATTGCCTTAGACATACCATGCATAGCTGGTTCCTGATCCAAAGAAAATGAGTCATTATTAGTCAAGAGCTATTTGATATACTTAAAAGCAGTGCTTTGCCATCAGATTGCAGTTCAGAGTCACTTACAGTGGAAATCAGTGTCTTGCTCTTTGAGGAAATAAACCTGTAGTAGTTTATTTCATTGTATGTTGTTAAGGGTTGTTAGTAGTAGCAGCACTGCTTGCAGGAATTTTGCTATCATATATCTTTTGTGGTCCCCATGACTAACACAGCATTGTGCTAAAACTGCCCAACATGAGAAAAGCAAGGCTGTGTCTTGGCAGTCTGGAGGCTTTCAGAGCAGCCTTTCTTCCCGAGGAAGAGTGATGGGCTCCTGTCAACAAAGCAGAGTCTGTGTTAAAGGAGCAGCCACTTTATCAAGCTACTTCACAACACAGACACACCAGTGTTTCCATTCTAGACTCAAATGAGATCCACAGCTAGACGCTTTGTTATGGCAGCTTGGAAGAAGATGACTCTGAATCTGTGGAAGTTTTTAAAAAATATGGTGGGCGTGAACAGCTGTGCTTCTTTTAAAGTGTTTTGCTAGAGTCTATTGATGTAAAATAATATTTTTTAAATTGTAGTTTGGGTTGTCAGTTGTAGTTATGATTAATAATGGCTGGTGACTGGACATCCTCATGTTGTCTTTTTCCCAAGTCTTGCTATCAATAATTAAATGGGGAGAACATACCAAAAATGAATAGATTTTTGAAATAACCACTCAGATGAATGACAGAAAGGTCATCTGGATAATTAAGTTATTCACCAGGAAAAACTACCAAATGTAGGCTTCTGGTGCCCTTGATTCAGGATTTTTATTTATTTTTAATTTGATTTCATTGTAAATTTATTGTCCTTGCATTTAGGCTGTGGTTGCTTTCAGACAGGACCTGTAATTAGAAGCTATTCTTGGCTTTGGTAACTAGACATGGACGTGATTTTCTATTGTGTTACAGAGGAAGCTATTAACCTTTAAAGCCAACCCCCCCCCCAAAAAACTAAGAGACAAATCAAGGGAAATAATCTCGAGTTGTTGCCCTAATATCAAACTGGGGCTTTGTTGGCATCAGAATGTGATCCAAAATCACAGCAGAGGCTCAAAATAGTAAGAAAAAGGCCAGGCATCACAAACTGCTCAACAACAACCATTGCAAACCCAGTTCTATTTTTACAGCAAATTGTTTGGATCGCTGCTGCAAAATGTTTTTGAACTTCACACAACAGGAAGAGGCACAACAAGGGAGGAGGGGAAAGGAAGACAGTGACCAACCTGTTGAAAACAGGATCAAGAGCTTTAAATCTGCTTGAATTCAGAAAGTCTTATGCAGCTCTTTGGGGACAGTATGACTCAGCTCTTGTTAAATGAAACTCTGTTTTTAGCCTCCAGTTTCAGCTCATGTCTAAACTTGACTTGACTTAAACAGTAATGTTGTTTTAACAGTTCTGTGAAGAGCTTACACAATCATCCTTACCTTGGGAAAGTAATTCTCAGGAGTCCCACTGACATAAAAAAGGATTTATTTACCTTACCAACCTAACAAGTACTTGAAGCACATGGATATGTAAGAAAGCAAGCTAATCCATACATAGTACCACCCTACAAAACAAAAAATGAAATTTGGTTGAGAAAAGACCATCAAAATTGCTATGCTTTGTTGCTGTTATCTGTTGAGTAAGATACATTTTTGGCCACTTTCATCCCAGTTTACCTCATCTGTGCAACATGTTTTTGCTGGTGGATCAATAGAAATGGGAAAAGGAAATGCACCCAGATGCATTGAGCAAAAAGTTTAAATACTAAAAATATTCCAACAATCTGAAACGGTTTTTAGTTAAATGACACAAGTTGCTGGCTTTTGTACGGAGCCTCTCTTTGGAGGATTGTCAGGTTGGTGTATGCACCCTGCCACTCCAGCCTCCTTGGCTAAGCTTTAGTTTTATTTTGGCACAACCTTTGCCCCTAATTTATAACCCCTCAGTTACTCAGAGTCCCTCCGGTCCAGTGAACACAGAGCAAGGAGATGCATGTCTGCTCTGCTCTGTTACTGCCTCCACGTCAACCATCTGGAATGGCTCTTCTGGTGGCTGTATACAGATACACTGTTAAGCTCACTGGGATTGCTCACTGTAGCATCAGGACTGCATCATGAATAACAAAAATAAAAGCAGAATCCACCTTTTTAGAATAACTTCCAAGAAATTAGAAACTTTGAAAATGGTGCCAGGAGTTATTTATTAGACATCTTTAAATGGTTTTTGTCTTGCATCCCGTCCAAACTTCAGACATATTACTACTAATATAAATGCAAAACTTATGTGGCGTATGGTTTAAGCAGCTAGTCATTCCTGCTTTTTTTTATTTCTGGTGTGTTGCCTAGTAGGTACAAAAGAGTTCAGCGTAGTAAAACATGTTGGAAAGGCTTTGTAGTACTAAATTATGTGTATGACAGTGTGATTTCCTGACTGTCGCACATAATCTAGTACTCTGCAACGCTTTTAACATGTAGCTTATCTGTAGAACAATATTAATGTAAAGAGAGAGTTTTGTGTAGCTATGCAGCTTATTTAACCTCATTAATATTTACCATAAGGATGAATGTGGGTGAGTTGTGTCTCCCTGCAGAGCTGAGGTCATGGCTGGGGGAGGTGAGTCATTTTGGCATTTGATGGAGAGGAGGCGTTCAGCTGCTTTGCACATTATAACTGTACTGAGGCTTGGCACCCCCCCCCCCCCAGCAGCTGCCTTGTTGAAATAATGCTTCGCTACACAGCTAACAGGACATTATTCTGAAAAATGCCCTGATTAAAGGCAAACCTCCCTAAGGAGGAAAGTTGTGGTAACAAAGCTTTTACTCATGCATATGACATGCTATTGATGTATATACTGTGTCAAGTTGCATAAAAGCTTTGGAATAAACATTACTGAGCCGAGGCAACTGCACCAACTTTATTGAGACTTTGTGCTTTCAGCGTTAACTCATAGAAATCCTCATGAATGCAGAACTAGTCTGAGTTGAAGCTCAGGTGTTGGGTGTGTTCTGTCTCCATTGTTTTTTCACTGGTGCTATCTTTATCAGTTTGTAAATATAATGGCTAACTGGCTAAATGTGAAATTATTGCTCTTTGTGGAATATCATCTAATATGTTCTGAATTTCAGTATCATATGATATATTGGCACTGTTGACTGATAGCAGCATATCGGCTGTTTTCACATATGAACTACAGACTATTCTGGACCTTTCTCATGTGTAGCACACACAGTCTGCTTCAGCCAGGTTTGCATTATTGGAAGTATTTCAGTTCAGGAGGAAGCTGCACGGATAGTGTACACACCCACTCCCTATTACTGGACTGTGCTGATTACACATTGGTGCAATCTGACAGGAGCTGGCGAGTTAAAGATTGGCTGATGACCTGTAAGGATCAGAAAATGTTTGTAGCTGCAGTGCAGGTTTCACAATGGCTTTAAATGCCATATGGTGATATCACTGACCAATAATTTATCTGTTCAGTCAGATCAGTTTAGCACAGGCCAAATGTTCAGAAATATTGTGACGAAGAGCTGAAAGACTGGTTTTAAAATTTCTTTGTTTGCCCGGCACAAAGGGGTACATAAATAACAAAAATAGATAAAAGTATCTGCATCGGCTACTGGGCAAGTTGTGTTTTTAAACCATCAGTATCAGTCCAGCATTTTACGATTCACAAGATTTGGCTTTTGTTGTAACTTAGTAGGTTGCACTATCTGCATTATTATTGGTTATTATCTTGGTTATTACTCATGAGATATGAGAAGATAATAAATGTGATTGAGGCAGAGAACTCCGTGGCCTCAGTGTGGGTGTTTCCCCACACTTGTCTCTCATGAGAACTGAGACATGTGCCACCACACTGAGCTCACCAAGGCAGATGAATATATTCTTGTATTATTTATTTGCAGCAGAGTACCTGACAAATAAAATATTTGCAGAGGAGAAACTCAGCATGTGTTATTTAATTGGTAATTTAGGCTTGCGTGCCTCCTCTCCCAGCATGCACATATACACACATGTTCTTTGTCCCTGGAAACAGCTAGTCTCTGCCAGTGGTATAGAGACTATAACTGTAGGGCATAGAGCCACAGCAGGTGGAGCATGGATGATAAGGAAAAAGATGGAATGAAATTAATTTGAACTGATATTATTTTTGTAGGGAAAACAAGTGACTAATACTTTGCTGGTCTTTAATTTGGCTAAAATCCACTTGGATCCATTCTTATTGTTATTGTTATTGATTGATTGAGACTTTTTTTTTGGGTATGTCCCACAAACTTTTCTGGGCATGCTATAAAAGGTTTGTGAATGACTTCTCTGCATAGATAAAAGTAAGTCCCAAGCACTTCTCATCATGCTCACCTTGGTTTACTACTGCACAGAATGTATTCTGTGTATTTACTTTAAATTCTGTTTCAATAAATCATGTTTGTTTAATATTTACTCAGGTAGCGTTTATGTTTTCCAGGTGGGAAAGGAGACTGTACAAACCACAGAAGACCAGCTCATGAAAAGGGACATGCCACCAGCTTTTATCAAGTAAGTAAATACCTCAAATTCATGCAGTGACAAACATCTCAAATTTCTTGGATTAAATGTCTCTCTCAGTATGTGGGACCAATCTGCCTCCCTTTGGCTCTCTTTCTCTCTTTATCTGTTGCAGTAATGGCCGGTTGTGCCCAGGCAAAGGTCAGACATGGCATGTTAAGTGCCTCAGTCTTGCCACGGTGTAACAGAAATACTTTTAGATCTGGAAGGAAATTCTTTACCCTTAAGAAGTGGGGCCTCATGAGAGTTGCTGAATGCTGCTTTTTGTTTGTTTAAAAAAAATATTGACAGAAAAAAGATGTCCATATTTAATCAGTGTATTTGTTCCTCTGACTTGCTTGACATTGCTTAAGTCTTTAGTTTGTAGTTAGCTGCTTTCTGTCCCATCACAGTTTTTCACTGATCATTATTACATGAGAAACTGCAGTTGGAGAGGGAAAAGGCAGTCCTAGTGGCCCCCAAGGTCAGGGACGAAATGCATTGACAGGCACAGGTCGTCAAGCTCGGCACATTTGGTGCCTCAAAGTCACATCGTCACCTTGTCGTCATCTATCAACACATGTGCTGGAATGTGTCTCCTACGCTGAAATATAGTGTCTGCCGGGATCCGGTTAATGCATGGCTGTTTCTTTCTGGTGCACGCTGAAGGACAGTGCTGGCTGGCTCCGCAAGGATACACACATTCATGTCAACCTTGATGCCATGCACATATATTAGCCTTTATCTTACAGGAGACTTGATTAGCTGAGTGTCTCTTGCTTGGCCCCTTTGCTCTAAAGTTCTAAATGTTGCCTTGTTTACTGGTGTAGCATTTAGCCTGTAGCCTGAAAATGTAGGAAGTCAGTATACCGTGGGAACTGAAACATGTCTTGTTCCTTGGCTTGCTGCCTGTTTCGATGTGCAAAATGATTGCGATAGTAGGCAGGAGGCATGTATGACACAGAATTAAATGCCTGAGCCTGCATTTTTTATTTATTTTTTTTGGCTGCTCTGCAGGTCACAGAGTACATCAAACCCAGGAGGCAACTATCAATCATTAAAATTTCTGTGGAAGCAGGGGTTGAATTGGACAAAGCCAGTCAGGGTGGAACGCCACCCCTTCAAGCGCAGATCATATCCTGTGAAAGCAAGTTAACTGTCAAAAAACTGAAATATTCATTGTATAAAATAAATCAGGCCAGTTTTGTTTATGGAGCCACAATCACAGATTTGCCTTATGGTATCATCAGTACAACACATGACATTGCGTTAGTTTTTAATCAGTCTCAGACTTGAGTCATTAGGCTCTGCTCACAAGACCAAACTTTAAAATGAAATGGCCCCGTCATTTTCCCCAGGAATAACTTCAAATTAAGATCCACTAAGTGGATTTTTTCATCGCCTGCATTCTGTGAGCTAAGGTTTCTGGGACAAAAACATCTGCTTAGTCTTTGAGTGAAGAATTCCACTTAAGGCCAGTTCATTAGGCCATTTTTTACAGTCTGTCTTCAGGGGAGAGAGAGACATTCAGCAGACTCCTTAATTGTTTTGTGCACGTTTTTTTTTTGTTATGCTCCAAACTAAACATTTAAATGCTTTAAAATGAATTTTAAAAGGATCTTAATATATTTAATGGATCATTTCAGTCTTCAAAATATAGCCGAACCCCAGATATCTTACAAAGCTGCAATAAAAAATATTAAACTACTTTACATCTTTACAACTTCTTTACTAAAGAATAAGGTTTGCTTGAGATGTATAATAATAAATATCTGTGCGTGCTCAGCTGGAGCATGATGTGACCATTTTTGGTTTACAGACTGCCCATTACACGCACTTCTATGTTCTGCTAGTGAGATAGAGGAAGCTCACGATAGTGTTATTAGCTGTTTGCAAGGTGTGAGCTCCTTGTTGTAGTTGTGAAATTCAGCATCACAGTTTTAAGTTAGAAAGAAATTTAAGTTAGAAATTTGCTCGAGTGGAAATATACAGCACTGTGAGAAACTCTTGAGCCACCTCTCATCTCTTTATATTTTCTGAATATAAATTGAAATGTGCAGATATAAATGGAAATGGAGAATATAAGGGGAAAAATTGTTGATACAGTTTTAACAAGCTTGAAAGTGAATATTTGGTATATGGCAGTGTGTTAGGGATCATTGTCATGCTGAAAAATGACACCACTGGAGATGTTTTCCAGACGATACTTCATGGTGGGTCAAAATCTGACAGTACTTTTCTGCGGTCACAATTCCATCAGTTTTGACAAGATCCCCAACACCACTGCTGCACCTCTTTCCTGACCTTCTCCATACATGTTGAATTTCACATTTGGATTTGGATTCATCACTTCATAAGACCTGCTGCCTGATTTTCAGTCCAGTTTTTGTGTAACTTGGCATACTTCAGCCTTTTCTCCTTGTTTCCCTTCCTTAAGAATAGTTTTCTTGACAGCCACCCTTCCACTGAGAGCATTTTTGATGAGGCTTCAGTGACTAGTAGATGGATCAGCTGAAGGGCCAGATGCATTGCTCAGGTCCTGTGTCAGAACTTTGCTAGATTTCTTTTCCCAGATTTCTTAAGGACTTGACTTTCAGATTCTGTTCATCTGCTGTAGATAGTTCCATAGGCCTGCCACTTATTCTTTTGATAGATTCAACTAAAGAAATGGAAAAAATTGTGTTTTTGCAACAGGCTGCAAGTAACAAAGTGCCTAAAGATAACAGGCAGCTTATTTGCCAAGTTGTGTGTTATGTGTAGACTGGTTCATCTCCTGAGTTAGATGCTTTTTCTTCTTAAATGAGTCATAGGTCAGTGTTATAAATGGCTTATCAAAAAAATAAAAAAAGAAACCTTCTCTGAAAATGTAAAAGGGATGGACTAAGAATGAGTAAAAAAAATAAGCCAGTGTTCAAAAAACCTTTGAAAGACCTTCAGAAAGTCTTGAACTACTGCTGAAGACTTTAATAATGACCAAAAAAAAGTCTGACTCCTTAGAGGCAAAAAATAAAGACACGAGGGATGGCTTGAGACATTTGCACAGTACTGAATTTATTTTTATATTTATTCATATTCATGTTTTGGTTGCATTTGATTTCAGCTAGCATCTGTTACAATAAAATCTTATAAAGATCACTTAAAATTGAATCCAAGGACTACAGTGTTCCTGCATTTTATCACTTGTATGGAAGATGGTGTGAAAGAGATTTATGCTTCATTGGCTTTTTGCATCAGGTGTGATTTTAAAAAAAGCATAAAAAAAGAGGAAATGAAACAGTCATGTTTACACTGCAGTTACTCTGTTATGGCTAGCTACATGCCAAAGCTTCCATCTGACTTTGCTTTAAGCAATTTGCTGTTTCTACTTGTAATGTCCACTTGGCTTTTAATGGGCTTTGTACCATCAGCATGACTCCTTGTAAGGATTTTTTTTTTTTTTTTTTTAATACAAGCTCTTGAAATGGATCACCTTCTTTCCACAGAGTGGAGAATGCATGCACCAAGCTGGTACAAGCTGCATCCATGCTGAAAGCTGATCCATACTCTGTTCCTGCTCGGGATTACCTCATCGATGGCTCTCGGGGCATCCTGTCTGGGACCTCTGATTTGCTCCTCACCTTTGATGAGGCTGAGGTATTCGTTTATTTCATTTTTGTTCTATGTGGAAAACCTTTTTAACCAGAATACATCTGCTGGAGGTCAGAACATTACTTTTGTTACGGCAACAAAATACTGATGAGGTGATGCTGCTGGATATCAGTTTTAGAGCACCAGATTCTTCCAGCACACTTTGTTATTATGGTGCATTATGTTGTTGTTATGTTTCAGTTTTCCATCTTGTACATTTGATGGAGGTTTAGTGACCTTATATACACATATACATACAGACCCACACACACACACATACACACAGCACATGTACAGAAACACTTCCTATATCCTATATCTCAAATCAGATGGGAATATCATCTGTCAGGGAATATCATCAGTCTTTTCCTCTCAGGGACAGAGAGTGAAATGAAAAAGTTGCAGGTCAGCACTCTGGATGCAGACATCAGACATCCCAGTCCTATCTGCAGGAGTCAGCACTGCGATCATGTTTTCCAGTAGAGCTCAGGGATCACCCTGTATAGAGTAGTGGTGACTCCAGCAGTTCACATAAAGCTGTAGTGAAGCAGGACAAAGAGGTTGGAATGTCAGTCGCCAGTGCTATCGGAGTGTAATTAGAGGGAATGTGAAAGGGATGTGTGTTTGCATAATCACTTGTCTTGTTTGTCTTTGAATTGTTTGTCTTCTTTTTTTTTTTTTTTTCTGCTTAATGTTGTCATAGGTTCGCAAAATAATCAGAGTGTGCAGAGGCATCCTGGAGTATTTCTGACCGTGGCAGAGGTGGTGGAGTCTATGGAGGACCTCATCACATATACAAAGAACCTGGGGCCAGGTCAGTCTTCAAGCTTACTTTGCAGAAGTCTTGACTCGACAGTGTCTAAAAGTATAATAGTTTACCATCCTGATTAAGAGTCATAAGTTCACATCTTGTTTTTGCTATTCATTCTCATGTTTGTGTCAGTTGTGATAGGAAGTGGTGCAAAATACCGATTTACAAGTAAAAATGCTATTTAACATTAAACGTGAAGTATCAAAATTAAACTAGAGCAATTTGAAGATGCAGAGGATCTTCTTAATATGAAAATTTTTACTTAACATAAATATTATTAGAAGTAACCCAACCAGATAAACATGTTAAGCCATGGCGTTCTCTCTGAAATGTCTCAACTTGATATCTTCAAGTCTAGTTAGGTAAAAGCTGTTCTTAAAGCGTGTTATTTAACTATATCAAATTGTTTTTTTTCCCTGTCCATTTTTCCAGGTATGACAAAGATGGCAAAGATGATAGATGAGCGGCAGCAGGAGCTCACGCATCAGGAGCATCGTGTGATGCTTGTCAACTCTATGAACACGGTCAAAGAGCTGCTGCCCATCCTCATTTCGGGTAATGGTTCAGTATTTTCATCAAAAGGCCAGCCATTTTTTAGTAGGCTTATCCGATTGCTTATTGCAGGCTCTGTTTTGTATTTAAGGTATCAAAATTTTTGTGACAACCAAGACATCTGGAAGCCATGGTGTGGAGGAGGCCTTGAAAAATCGTAACTTCACTTTTGAGAAGATGAGTGCAGAGATAAATGAGATCATCAGAGTGCTGCAGCTGACATCCTGGGACGAGGATGCTTGGGCAAACAAGGTTCGTACAATATATTTGTCCACAACCATGAAACTCAGAGTCGCTGTTACGCAGTAAAGATACATGAGGAACTAATGCCTGTATTGCTGTTTGAGCCGCTCAGCATTTACACCTTGTTTTTCTGTGTTCTTTATGGCAGCCATAATGCTTTCATGTTCTCCTTGAAGACCTGCAGTGGGCTGCAGACTGGAAAGTTCATAAAGTGATGATTTTCTAAGCTTGTGCATTTTTTTTTCCCCTTGAATAAGAAGTGCTTTGTTTCACCAGGATGGCATTAGATTAGTTTTGACAGTGTGAATGTGGCTTTTCCTGTATTGTAAGCTCACATCCAGTATTAATAACAAAGGATACATGCTTTAACTTTTCCACTCTCTTTCTGTATAGTGGTTAATGTGCTGGGTTCTTCTATGTTTTTCAGCTCTGCATGTGCAGCTGCTTTCCTATCCTGGGGTCTCCTTTCCTGTGTCACTTCTGTCTCTTTTGACACTGTTTTTTTTTGTTGCTCTCAATTGGTGTGTCTAGTTGAACATTTGAATTTATGTCACTCTTTCTTTTTACCATTTCTTTCTCCCTTCACCCCCTGTAGAAGGTAAGCCTTGCCTGTGTCGCCCTTTGGTTGTACAGCAGCATGTCTATGAGAGATGAGTGTGCTTTCTTGTGCTTTGTAGTGCCTTTGTGTGCTTTTCAGCAGTAAGACTGTTATGAGGGTAACTTTACTATTAATAGATTCAATTACCATTATATAATATGGGCTGGAGTTTTCTTAATGAAGAGTTAAGCAGGTTGAATTGCTGAAATCTCTGCCTTTCTTGGATTTTGTTTGCCTTTATAATATGACTTTGTATCACCATCTGTGTGTCACCCTCCTCTGTCCTTTAAACCTTGTTATAGCCTCGTCTTTAGCTGCTTGGGTTATTGATTGACCTGACTCATGCAGTATTGATTTTGGCGTCATTAGGGAGGACTCTTGAGTGTTCATCTCTTCTTGACATGAACATCAGGTTTCTCCTGATGGAGGAGAGCACATAGAAAATCTGATATGGATTTTGTTTTATGAATGGCTAATTGTCTGTTTCAATCCAACATACGCGACCAAATTTTTGTCACTAATTTTTTTTATTTCCACAAGCACTAAATCTGCACTTTCATTTAACATCATTCCCATTCCCAATACCATCAATCACACCCAATCTGATTTCTAAATACAAGTTTAAATGAATGCATGTTTACAAAGGATATCCTGATAGAAAGCTTCCACTTAACTTGACTGTCTTTTTTCCACGCACGCACGCACGCACGCACACACACACACACACACGAACACACACACGCACACACATGCAGGTGGTTATTGCCAAAGCAGCTGCATGCTGAGCATATTTGAAAAGTGAAGTAATGCACCCACACAACTCTGGCAACATCACTTCACACCTTTTTGCTTGTGTGGCCTGTACCTGTTTGTCTCTGCCTATATTTAGTCATGTTGAACCACACGTATAGTTTTCCTTTTGTTTTGACCAGGTGTTTATTTGTGAAAGCTTAAACATATTTCACGTCATATACCAGTCAAATGTTTGGACACACTTAAGTGTGTATACATTTTTTTTTTTTAAGGCATGGTGGTTGGTTCTTATGTGATTTAATTTTCTTTTTGCTGAACTTTTCTATTATTCTACCATGAAAAACAAGCTTAATTAAACACTCATTCATCCGATCTGGCCTCATGCTTTGCTCCAGATCCTGCAGGACTCCGCTTTGATTTGCAGACTTCTGCAAAGAGACGGCTCATTGTTGAGTCAGTTGCTGTTGGATAGATTGTTGTATTTCCATCCACTCGAACTGAGATGGAATGGAAAATCTCTCGGCTTCATAAAACACCCACCCTTTGTTTACAAAGGGAAAGAATAATGGAATTGGCATGTTCTACATGGCTGCTCCTGACACATGCTAATGATACTGCATGTGGGTCATGCCGAATGTTTCTTTTACCGAAATAGCTTAACTGTTGATCATGACGGTGACAGAGCCTGGAAATTTTCCCTGAACAAGTTACTGACTCAGTGAGAACTCCAAGCTGACTTGATTTTTAAACAGAAATAAAATTACATGAAGTTACATTTAGTTTATGTCAGACCACTGCTTTTGTGGCTTGGCACAATATATATAAAGTGAATTTAATTAAATGAGTACAAACATTAGTATTTATTGAAATGTAGATTTAGTCGTAATGTGAAGAGACTCTACAAGTTCGTAATGTTTTATAATCAGTCTCTGTGATATGATTGAAGGCATCAATGAATGCCTTTTGTAGATTTAATGCCTGAAACAGCCCAGGCCAAATGAATTCTGTTTTCTGGTTGTCCCGACTGTTCGCCCCGTTCTTGTGAATTCAGTATATCAACAGGGCCTCGACAATTGCAACTCTGGATAAGCTGATTACGTTTAGGTTGTCACTGGTCCGCATATCTTAACCTTATGTCTTTCCGATTCTTATGAGCACAACATCTGAATACCTTGAGGGAATTAACGTCCATTAAGGTGTTTAAATTGATGACATTGATCTGGTGAAGATACCTTGAAACTATGGTGATTTGGGCTGTTGGGGTGAGTGAGTGAGTGTGTGTGGCATTCACATCTTAGAATGTGTAGCTTCTTTGCAGGAACATCCATATTTGATGCTCTGTTTGCTGACATGACCACAGCTCTGTGCTGTACCAGAATTGGCTTTAGTGGCCAAACATCTTTGTAAATTCCTTCAGTGTCATCAGTTCATATGTTACAGATAGGAACTGATAACCACATAAACTCTGACTTGACTGGTTGGTGCAAACATACAGTAGTGAGGCAATAATTCTAGCCTTTCATTGCATTTATTTCCTTTTAACATATTAATTTATTCTTTTCCTTCAAACCTCAAAGGACACGGAGGCCATGAAGAGGGCTCTTGGGCTCATCGATTCAAAGATGGCTCAGGCTAAGAACTGGTTGAGGGATCCACATGCTCAGCCAGGTAATAAACCTTGGTTTCTCCTACATTAATCCCTTAATTCTGCTGCTAATCACATCCTTACATTTATGACCTAAATGAAATATAATTGGTATTTCTGATTCCATTTATTTTTGTTGTGTTTGTTTTTGTCTCTTCTCTCTAGGAGACGCAGGTGAGCAGGCCATCCGACAGATCCTCGATGAGGCTGGAAAAGTTGGTGAACTTTGTGCAGGGAAGGAGCGCAGAGATATCCTGGGCACATCCAAGACTCTGAGTCAGATGACAGACCAGGTGTCTGAGATGAGAGCCAGGTAAAGTACACACCATTAAGAAAATTGCTTTAAATTTTTGTGTAGCTACTGTGGCAAAAATAATTTTACACCCCTCTTCAGATAGTCTTGTTTTCTGCTAATGTACGGTTCATACGTTATTCTTTTACAAGTTAATTGGGTATTTTATCAATATGCTCCATTGATACAGTTGTTTCATTTCAACCCTTAAAGGATACATTTTGTAATGCATTAAACATATTATAGGGGATTATAGTGCATAGGAGTGGAATTGATATCCATCTGAAGAAATCTTATTGTCAGCAGAGACCTTGAGTCACACTAGATTAAAAGCAGCTGTCTGGTATTAATCCATAATCCACTGTAACCCCTGGTTTTGTTACCGTTATGAAAACTGAGATATGAGTCTGGAAATTATTAGTACATTGAAGTAAGTGAACCATATGGATTACGCTTTGGAGTAAACAAACAGGTAAATCAAAAGAAGTATTCAAGTACATTTAACTGCATCTGTGTGTGTTTTTTTTTGTCCACCCTAGAGGTCAGGGAGCATCCCCAGTCGCCATGCAGAAGGCACAGCAGGTTTCCCAGGGTCTTGATTTGCTCACGGGCAAGGTGGAAAATGCTGCTCGCAAACTAGAGGCTATGACCAACTCCAAGCAGGCCATCGCCAAAAGGATTGATGCTGCACAGGTGAGTCATTAGCCCTTAGGTGAAAACTAAAAAGAAAACATGGATTCAGACCTTTTTAATGCAAGCATTTGATGGTTTGCATCATTTTTTTTGTGTGTGTTCTGTCTTTGTGCAGAACTGGCTTGCAGACCCTAATGGTGGCCCAGAGGGAGAGGAGAATGTCAAAGCGTTGCTCACGGAGGCCAGAAAGATTGCTGACATGTCCGAGGACCCCAAAGAAAGGGATGACATCATGCGCTCTGTTGGGGAGATCGCTGCCATGACTGCCAAGCTGTCTGATCTCAGAAGACAGTAAGTTAAAGACTGCCTGAAAAATGGGACAGCTTTATGCTGGTTTTGTTTTTCCACAGTCGAAGCATGAGATCGATTGCCTTATGTCTCCCTAATTCAACTGGTATGCTTTCACACTTTGCTGCAGTTGTTCAGATGTTTTTTTTCACCCCTTGAATCACTTACTACTGTCATTGTCAAATCCCCACTGTTTACTTCTGTTGTGAGGAAACAGTATTGCAGTTTCTTTTTATGTATGCGGGAAAAAATGAGAAATCTGCAAAATCACGGTTATCGACTACCGATTTCATACTAGTTTGACATTTTGGTGCTGTTCATATTCAGCATTGTACATATGGATAATGGGCTGCACCTGGGATTGTTAAAAAAAAAAAGTGCTCATTTGACCATATTTGTAGGTGGACGCCAGATTTAATAGTCCAGCTCCAGATAGTAATACAGACCTCATTTCAGCCATATCTTTGTGATAAATTAGGTTGATATTTTTAATTCCTTCCAGGGGTAAAGGTGACACGCCTGAAGCCAGAGCTTTGGCTAAACAAATTGCAACGGCTCTACAGAACCTGCAGTCCAAAACCAACAAGGCTGTGGCCAACAGCAGGCCTGCAAAGGCAGCTGTTCATTTGGAAGGAAAGATCGAGCAGGCACAGCGATGGATTGACAATCCCACCGTGGATGACAGCGGTGTGGGTGAGTCTGGCTTTCATTCCCCCCAACTTCCTTGTGTGTCTGTCTTTCTCTCACACACTTCACATTTGCTCTACTGCTCTTGTGGCTTAATTACAGACTATACAAATCGTAGACATACTGTTTTCTACTGTACTCGACATTCCACTGTTGTCTTATTCCTTGGTTTTGGCCTGTCTCCACTTAAACTTGGACAACTTGCATGTTTTAGAACAAAGTTGGAGAGCGCCTGTTCTAGGAAAAACTGTAGTAGTTTCCTGAGAAAAAGCAAACAAATATTACAGAAAGAGAGACTGATTTCTTTTGCAGCTTGGCTGTTTCAAAGCTAGTTGAATGAGGTGACACAAGTAAATATCCCAGTTACCTAGTGCTAAAACTGGGAGTGAAATGTTTGGATTACCGTTCTTGTTATTTGTCAAGAAAAATTTGAAAAGCGCTTAAGTTCCAGCTTGTTAAATATGGTGTCTTTCGTGTCTTCTTTCATTGTAAAATGAATCCTCCAACTCTGTGCCACATGAAACAAGCTGCTGGAACATGTTCTTTGTGTATCCTGATCCTTTTTCTTTTCTTTTTTTTTTCACTTTTCAGGACATTTTTGTTTTAAAAATGGGGGGTGGGGGGGTGGGAGAAATCCAGAATCAACTGGTATTATGTGAATAGCCACAGCTAATTTCCATTTATAGTACACTGGTCGCTGCCTTTGCAGCTGTCAATATTATTATCTGTAGATAAACTATTAAAGTCAATTAGAAATTGTAGTCTTACTAATAACTTAATTGTATCTAAATATGGTGTTATTTGTGTGCATTTTGTTTTTAGGCCAGGCAGCCATCCGCGGCCTGGTTGCAGAGGGTCACAGGCTGGCCAACGCCCTGCCAGGCCCATATAGGCAGGAGCTCCTGGGCAAGTGTGAGCAGGTGGAGCAGCTCATGGCCCATCTCGCTGACCTGGCTGCTCGTGGCGAAGGGGACTCCCCTCAGGCACGTGCTGTGGCTCAGCAGCTCCAAGCAGCCTTGAAAGTAAGAAAGCTCACACTCTTCAGTCATTCCCATCCAGATCTGTAGCTTCTGTCAGGATTCACACAGGAACACAGGCAAACGACCCCCTCTGCTGGTTAGCAGCAGTGGAGGAAGTACAAAACCCACACATAGAGGTTCTGAAGTTATGATAAATGACTTTAGATTGTTAATAATTAAGATCTGTCACGTTAACAACATCTACAATCTTTAAAGTTTTCTGCTTTTGAATGGGTTGAAAGATAACATCATACAGATTCTAGAAAAAAAACTGAAAAGCTTTTCATATTTCCCTAAAACTTATATAAAGTTAAAAAATATAGTATTTTATTTTCCATAATAGCTATGTGTTGTTGCCCTGATCATATTCTAATATGGACTTTGACAGTGGCTGTTGAAGCTAAACAAGGACACGTGTATTTGTAATCTCTGTGAGACTCCGTGCGACTACTGGCAGGTTGTAACATTTGTTTGACCTCATCTCAGGATCTGAAAGGAAAGATGCAAGAGGCGATGACTCAGGAGGTGTCCGACATCTTCAGTGACACAACTACCCCCATCAAGTTACTGGCAGTGGCTGCTACCGCCCCACTCGATGCCCCCAACAGAGATGAGGTCAGTGGTACAGTCACTCTGTTCCTCACTATGATCTCACTGCACTGCGATTCTCCTGTAGTGGTATTACATTTATTGGCTGGGTGTTCTGTTGTTTCCAGAAACCATTTTGGATAATTGTTTTTATTTGATCATGTGCAGGTCTTTGACGAAAGAGCTGCCAACTTTGAGAATCACGCCAATAAGCTTGGCACCACAGCAGAGAAGGCTGCTGCTGTTGGCACCGCTAACAAGAGCACAGTGGAGGGAATCCAGGCTGCTGTCAAGTCGACAAGAGACTTAACACCACAAGTATGTTACGGCTGAGCGTTTGTGTTTGTGTCTGCCCTCCACTCTGCATCATAAGCCATAGAGTTCAAGTGTTTTTCATCCTTGAACTGAGTCTTTAGCAGTTGTCAGTGGACTTAGAATTAATAGCTTTCTTTTTTTTCCAGGTGGTATCTGCTGCCCGCATTTTGCTGAGAAACCCTGGCAACCAAGCAGCATATGAACATTTTGAAACCATGAAGAACCAGTGGATTGACAATGTCGAAAAAATGACAGGTAAGGTGCCTTAAAGATCCTGATAACAGTTGAACACCATTTCACACACCCCGGTTTTAAATCCCTGTGGTTCCCTGTGGATGTTTAGGTTTGGTGGACGAGGCCATCGACACCAAATCTCTGCTCGATGCCTCAGAGGACGCCATAAAGAAAGATCTAGACAAGTGCCGTGTGGCTATGGCCAATCACCAGCCTCAGATGCTGGTTGCGGGCGCCACCAGCATCGCCCGCAGAGCCAACCGCATCCTCCTGGTGGCAAAACGAGAGGTGGAAAATTCTGAGGATCCTAAATTCAGGGAGGTGGTGAAGGCTGCATCTGATGAACTGAGCAAGACAATTTCTCCGATGGTAATGGGTGCTAAGGCTGTGGCTGGAAATATCCAGGATCCAAGTAAGTTGATGTTGCTAACAGGTTCTTGGGTTTTGTTTTATGCTCATTTAGAACCTTCTAATGAATGGTCATATTTGTTATTAAATTACCAGGTCTTCAGAAGGGCTTTTTGGACTCAGGTTATAAGATTCTTGGTGCTGTGGCAAAGGTCAGGGAGGCTTTCCAGCCTCAAGAACCAGACTTCCCTCCACCTCCTCCTGAACTGGATCAGCTTAATGTAAAGTTTCCATATAAGCGCAACTTTAGATCTAGAAAATAAATCAAAGTGGCTTTGGTTGTGTGTCCAAAATGATGTGTGCATTTTAACTGCTTAACCATGATTGCTTTACCGATTCCTTCTAGCTTAACGATGAGGCAGCACCTCCCAAACCTCCTCTCCCAGAGGGTGAGGTTCCTCCCCCAAGGCCTCCTCCCCCAGAGGAGAAAGATGAGGAGTTCCCTGAGCAGAAGGCTGGTGACATGGTTAATGAGCCCATGATGGTGGCTGCGAGGCAGCTTCACGATGAAGCCCGCAAGTGGTCCAGCAAAGTAAGTCAACACTGTAAATCCAACAGATGTGATGATACCAGAAATTTGCTGCCTAATCCAGTAATCCCTGCCCCACCAGGAGAATCAAATATATGTATTTCAACATTAGCTGTCACACATATATTAAGTAAACACACACACTACAGGCACTCCCATATTTGCTACTTTACATCAGGGTCATTAAGAGGCAAAACGGAGTCCAGGTTAAGCATACTTGGGCGCTGTGAAAATAATTTCTAATAGCTGCTGTTCACTTTCCTTTAATTCATTTGTTTAAAGGCCACCTTGAGGTGACTGTAGCACTAAAGATCTTTTTTTGAAACACTCTAAGCAGAGTTCCCTGCCAGTTTGACACACCAGTGTATCAATAATTTACCACAGGAGGAAGTGATAAGATATATTGCAGAGATCCTTGGTTTTCACGTTGATTATGTCCTTGTTGTGCCTTTCAGGGAAATGACATCATTGGTGCTGCCAAACGAATGGCCCTTCTCATGGCCGAGATGTCACGTCTGGTGCGTGGAGGCAGTGGGAACAAACGTGCGCTCATCCAGTGTGCCAAAGACATCGCTAAGGCTTCTGATGAAGTCACACGGCTGGCCAAGGAGGTGGCCAAGCAGTGTACTGACAAACGTATCCGGACCAACCTGCTCCAGGTCAGTTCAGTCATCTTCATTATGAGTTTGAGCTTTCACCTTTTTTTTCCGTTTGGAATGATAGTTTGCTGTTTTCGTAAATAACGTTTCTAACTTCCTTTTAAGGTGTGCGAGCGCATTCCCACCATCAGCACTCAGCTCAAAATCCTTTCAACAGTCAAGGCCACCATGCTGGGTCGTACCAACATCAGCGAAGAGGAGTCCGAGCAGGTGAGCAGAGTGTTTGACATCAGCGTGCCATTTCACTGGATTCCCATTATTATCTTAAATTAGCCTCTGAGCAAAGTATCATTCTAATCTCCATTTGTATCCATTTTCATTTCTGCTTTGCCAGGCTACTGAGATGTTGGTCCACAATGCTCAGAACCTGATGCAGTCTGTGAAGGAGACTGTCAGAGAGGCCGAGGCAGCTTCCATCAAGATCCGGACAGATGCAGGTTTCACCCTCCACTGGGTCAGAAAGACCCCCTGGTACCAGTAAGAGAAGGGCTATTGTTCATGCTGGTCCAGGAGGATTTTAAATGGACAGATATATACTTTATCAGAGCTATCATATCGGTGCCCCACATCCTAATATGGAAAGAGTTTCTCTTGGTCCCAGATCCTGTCTGTAACAGTTGCTGTTCTGATAGAATGTAAACGGTGGAACTTTTCAGTGCAAATCATAGCTTATAATCGCACTGGGAACAGCTTCTTTTTCTTTTTTTTCTCTGAAGTGTGTAAAAATTTGTTTTTATTTTGACAAATCCCAGGAATATATATATTTTGATCAGAGGTTGGATTTCGTATAACACGAGGCTCATTGTTTCTGGCCTCTTCTAGATTCAAACCACAGTAAGTTAAATTTAAATAGAACATCATTTTTCTATCTTTGTACTGATAATTTTATTATCGCTATCATTCGTTCGTTCAGCTTGGGGAGTTGTTACAAGTACATTATACACCTACACCTAGTGCACAAGAAATCTGTTCAGCGTTCTTTTCTGTTTACACTATTTTGTATTATGACAACTGAAAGCGAAACACTGTTTTACATTATGCAGTTGTAGCGGTCTATATTTTCTTCTGCCAAAGACATTCTGCAGCAGTGTTTTAAAGTATAATTGTCTTTCTTTGGTCAGCAATACTTAATTGACTTTGAGGGATAGTTTTAAGATAAACCTGATTTCATTTTTTTTTTTTTTTTAAATAAGAGCAGGCAGAACTTTTAAGTTTGCATTTGACTCTTTTGTTTGACATGCTGCATCGAGATTACATGCAATACACAGGCTTATGCTACACTATGAGGCCTAATAGCCAAAAAGTTATTACTCTAATCTTCCCAGCAAAGCTTTGCCTTCGTTAAGAGAGAATCATCTAGCCTGCTGTTTTTTTTTTTGTTTTGTTTGTTTTGTCACTCAACATAATTGTACGTCTCATATTTTTGTTGTGCACAATCATTTTTGTAATATATAAATAGCGCACTTCCTAGGTAGTCAAGGGAAAGACCGGAGCTTACAGATAAAGCACAGCGTCTGCAGCTGGCGGAATCTTCTTTTTATATTCTCGTGTTTGTCTCAACATGTCCTCATACACTAAAATGAAATGGCCACTTTTTGTGGCAACTGTAGTAGATACTTTAAAATATTTGAAGACTGTTGGTATGAATGTCTCATTTTAAGTAACCGATGCCAACTGATGTGCCTTGCAAAATAAACTTTATTTGCAATTGATACGGTTTTCATTTTAAGATGTTTTGTATCATTTTGTACAAGGTGTCATTGTGGCGATTTGCTCAAAACACTTGCTGTACATGATTCTTTAACGTTTGCCCAGTTAAGTTATGCTCTATGCAAACCCTAGCAGATCTTCAAATTATGCATTGTAGTTGGGTTTAAATGGTCCTGAACATGGATGTGCTTAGTCATCTTTCACAATTTTGTAATAAAGCATTTTATAGCACTTGGAGGTGTGTTTGTGCTGTATTTTCTGTTGTTCTGATACACACACCATGCATTGTTGTCTGAATCTCATTCATTCTTCTAACAGTTCTCTTTATTGGGAATGTATTGCCTCACAGAATATCTTATCTAATCATTTTGTATCTTAGGTAAACCTATCTTTTAAGTATAATCCACACGAGATTACATATGACAGCTTAATTATATTTTCTATTACACCTGCACAAATTCTGTCTGTCCTTGGGTTTGCCTGGTGGATTTATTACAAAATGCAACAACTTTCAGACAATTTTGAGGTACTTCATTTGTTTTGTGCTTTAGTGTGACACAGTACTGGTGTGATTTATGGACATCTATAAAGTGCAATGGATCCCCGCAAAATTTGCGTGTTATTGTTGGAGTTTCACCAGTTTGCCTGTGCCACATGGAGCTGCTAAAAGCAGCAGCAGTTTTAACATAAACATCCCATGTGCTAATGAATTTATTTAAACACTGACTGAAATCAGACAGGTTTTTGACATTGATAGACCTCTATTCCCATTGCGAACACATGAATCAAACACAGATTAGATGAATGAATGAATCACACAAAATCAAATCAAGGTGTTTTTATTTCTTATCTTGGCAGTGATTATTCCCATGCTGACACTGTTCAGGCCATCACAAATAGCTGAAATGACAAAGGTTTTGGCCAGCAGGGGGGTTTGTGTGGTCATTTGGATGGAAAGCATCAAGGCTTCATGAGGCTTCATCTGCCCATTATTAGATCAAACCACTGACCTGGTAATGTACATTACATGTATAATTTGCATATCAAAATGGGCCTATAAAGCCACAACCTCCACATTCATATTTTTTTGTAAGTAAACAATATTCTTGTCTTTGTGATCTGGAATAAATTTCACATTTGCGTAATATAACAATGCATTTTATTTTAATTTGAAAACACAGTATTTAATGACTTCAGTACTGCCACCCAGTGGGATGGACAGAATGTAATGGGACCCTTTGGCGGCCCGCTTGTGGCCCCAGAGCCGCCCGTTGGACACGTATGATTTACTATACAAAGCTAGCATGATAGTGTGGTTGTATATGATTTCTGAATATTAAATGTGGCCCATTCTATGTGTCCTATAAAACCGGCTGACGGTGAAGTTAAGTAGTTGGAGCAGGGGAAAAGCCCCACGATAACGCGAGATAACAATTTTCTCCCCTTGTCTCCCCAAATGCACACTGGCGGATCGGTCGGGCTAAAGTAACTCGCTCTCCTGAATATTATTTTTTTTCTTCGTTGGCTAGTTTTCTCTATGGTTTGTTGCATGCTGCCAACCAATTTCTTCATCATCATCATCATCTGAAGGGGCAGGAAGCTGCATCCCTTTTACCAGCAGTTAGCAGCAGCTTCCCAGGCTCCACGGCGACAGCACACCAGCAGCGGATTTTTAAAAAGAAATAAATAAATGTCTGAGGAAGGACCAAACATGTCGACAGGGAGGAAGACGGCGTTAAGGTAACCCGACAGCATTTGTGTTAACGTCTGCGAAGCATAGCTTAGCAGCTAGCTGTTAATTGATGCTAACGTCTCTGGGGTTGTTGCCGTGGTGAGCTGACAGCGGAAGGTGCGCCGCGACGGCATCGGAGCGGCTCAACCTTTGAACGTTACATCTGCTGGCTGTGCCTGCTGCACTTATCGTCTATACTCAGACTGCACGGTTATAGCAGCGCAGAGCACAGCTAGCAGAAGAAAGCTGGGTTCACCGTCACATGACTGAGAAAACAAGAATTTCCGCTACATTTATCCAGCCTGGAAGTGCCCATTAAAAAAAATGTATGGAACAATCATGTTGTGGGTGTGCAAACTGCAGAGTATCATGTTTTTAAATGAAAGGAACGGGGGACAAACTTCTAACGGTTGCCAAGAAGTTGAGAGGACGCTATATAATGCCCTTTTCTCCTAAAAATGGCAGGCGCCACACATGTAAAGGGTTTTTATGGGTATCTTTCATTGAGTAATATAAAGCATGTAAAGGGAAACCCAAAGAACGAGTGTGAAATGTATCTTTAATATTTAATATTTCAGAGTAGGCTCAACATTGCAGCGCATGCAGTTGGTGTGTTTTGTTGACATTAAAAGGACATCATGTGAAGTGAAGCGTGCTACGTTCATGTGACTTTGGAAAACCGAAATATCAGTTTTGGTTAGGTTTATTTATTATTGTCACATACAGGTAACAATGGCATATCTCTACCGCCACTGAACTTTATATTATATTGCGCATAAAAACCAAAAAGCATTATTGCACTTAAATAAAATATAAAGTAAACTATATATATATATAAAACTATAAAGAGACTATATACAGATAGAGTACTAAAAAATACTGTAGTAGCTGTAGTGCGAGGTGTGATTCCGTGTGATTGTACGAGGCATGTGTGAAGCCTGACTAGGAAAACAGAAAACAAATGGGCTGGTACTCATGTAGTACTTTTACACTCATTTAAACACACATTAATTTTAATAAGGAGGGCTTCTTTAGTGAAGGGGCCCCCTTCTGGGGCGATAAAACATAGACATGATGCCTCTCATCTTGAGTCTGATGGTAGAGGCGTGAATTTATATGTCCCTCCACGCAAACAACTTCTCCTCCGCCTTTGGCTTACTATGCATGTGGTTTGTCTCTAGCCACGTAATGCAAAACCTGACTAGTTAGAAGAGAGGTGTCCTTCCTGGCCACTGTATTTTAATATAGTGGGGGAACATGGCGGCTTCCGCAAACCGGCACAAACCTATGTATTCTTAATAGATTAATTATAGATTTATGAGAATGCATCACTTTGTTGGAAGACATGATAATCAGTGTATATTTATGAGTACAATATTCTTTTTTCTGTTAAATAACTTCCAAAAATTACTTACTGTACCTTTAAATGCAACACTCATGCTGAAGAATACATCAATACTGTAGGCCCCAGGGCAGGTTTTTTTTTTTTGGGGGGGGGATATTCTCTCTCACACACACACTCACACACATACACACACACACAGTAAGTACAAAAACAATAGCATATAGCAGTAATTAACAATTTCAGTCATGTCATTCCAGCTTTTGATCAGCACCATGGACAACAACTGCAGTCAGAGCTGGTCAATGGACATATTTATTTAAGCTTATGCTATAAACTCACATCTTCTTAAAGTAACATAAAGACAACTGAGCATGTAACAAAAGGGAGAAGCCCATTAACTACAGGTCCTCACAGATTGCCTGGATGGGTCATTTATAGAATTCCTCATTCAACAATCGTTTCTCTTCTCTTCTTCCTCTTTTGAGCACCACTTTTTCCGCTTTGCTCGATGAACATCATTTAAAATGAAGCTGCGCTAATAACTCTACAAGACATTCACTGAAAACTAAATTCTTGCACAGTCAGTAATACTTTTGCAGGCATTATGCGCAAATGGCAGGGACCATGGTCAGGATGTACAAGTAATATATAGTTCCCAGCATGCCTGTTCACCATGAAAACATTTGTCAGTGGAGTGTAAAATGACTAATAAAACATTTGAAAAGCTAAAATTCACTTCATGAATCAGGAAACTGTATACTGCATGAGAATACAATGACACAGTGGGAATCAAACCACCAACCTTTTGATTTAATGACGACTTAACATCCAAAGCTGCAGTTCCAGGTTTATTCCTGTAGCACAGTAAACACACACAAATGAGAGGAGATGGTGGGGTAAAGGGCTAAATAAAAGTCACATTCAGGAAATAAGGGTGCATAGGTGAGACACAAAAAAGGCCAGTTTTTAAAGGTGTGTTCTAACATGAATATAGAGCACAGACTGAATAACAGAGTACACTATTTGAGAACAGTGTCATTCTGGAGGCAGCTGTACTGTATTGACAACCCTCTCGTCAACCAAGAGACGGGCAGGAGCAAATGGTGTTTGATGGTGTGATGTGAGGATGGTGTTCAGTAATTTAAAGGGTGAGAAGGCCATATAACAAAGAAAACATTCAACTCATTTCTCACGAAGCCAGTGCAAGGAACCTCAAAGGAAATGAGGTAAAATGGTGTTAATATTAAGCAGGGACCACATCCTCAATTAGACTGACCGTGGGTTTTTTTGAAAGAGAATGGTGGCTGGAATAAAGATAGATCTTGGTCTGAGACTGTGGTTCGGAGAAGGCCTCAGTTAGGATGGTCGTGGCTCCCAGGTACTAATGAGAGGCAATGAGAACATATATAGTGCATGAAGGGATATATAGTCATAGAACCAGAAGGGAAGTGTATGAGGTGTGGTTCCACTCTGAAATTTAGATAAATTAGAGTACTGTAGCTGTCTATTTTCATCCTGTCTTTAAGAGCAGGTTGTAATAAAACATGCACAGGATATTTTTAAGTGAAAGCAAAGATTCTAGAATTACACATAAGCAGAACTGTAAACAAAGGTAGACTTTTTGTATTATAGAGCAACATAGAACCTAAAGGATCAATATATGTGATGAAAATGATTAACTTATTCTTATTTTACTGCATGTTTGAACAGGTTACAAGTGAATAAGAAAATATTTTCCCTCCTAACTATTCTGACAGTATTTATTTAGATGTTTGTTCACTGCAGAAATCATAAGATAAGAAATTATTTATTCCAAATTTGGTAAAAACATGGTGGGATTGTTTTTAATTGTATTTATTAAAATGTAACTGAAATATATTTCATGTAATATGTGGCCTTACTCTGTATATAATAGTGGTGTACCATCTTTCCTGCTTCTTTCCCATTTTCTGTGAATGCAACATGTAAAGGCTTAGAATAATTGGAACATCAGTAGCCAATCATATGCCTAAACGACACAAAGGCCCGCCCATTTCTTCCACCAGCAGTCAGGGTTGGCCAAAGTGCAGCTACAGTTCCTGTAGTCAAAGAGCACGCTGCTTTGAACCAAAGAAGGAAGCTATTGACCTTTCAGTAATAATCAGTTTAGGCTGCTGGGTTTTCTGACATGCCAACTCCAAGGTGAGAGCCACGTGATTATTATCCTCCTCTGTTTGCACAGTACATATTTCTCCTCTCATGACTTTTTTTAAAGCATGTGCTTACATCACTGCCAGACTTTTAGTGGATTAATTGAAAGCATTGACCTCACCTATTGTTGAAATGGATACAGGTAGTATGTGGTCTGAACAACACACATTTTTCTTGTCCTTTGTAACAGGTTACCAAACTTTCAAAAAGCAAAAACTCTGTCCTCAGTTTGGCCATTATGATATCTTACTACTTAAAAAATCTAGATAAAAGGGTAATCTGTAGCTTTGGTCCAAGAACGTATTATTTTAAAGCTTTTGAATGATATATAAGTTTCATGTTCAAGTCAAAGGCACAGTAATAGGCAAGCTGCAGAGTTTAAAACAGTTCATACGTTAATGACTCTGTCATAAGCTTTTTGTAAATTTTCAGTCGCTTATGTTTCTGTAGCTTGATTTTTCTCATAAAGAGATGTCATCACCATCTCGTCATGAGCCCTGCCAGTGTATTTCACCAGATCACAAACAGATGATTTTCTGTATCACAGCAGATTGTTTGTTCCCCCTGTTCGTGCAGAGCCTGTTAGTGGGAGTCTACATAATACAATATGCTTTTGTCTCCCCCCACAGTGAAAACACGCTCTTTGGGATGGGAAATCCCTTGCTCGACATTTCAGCTGTTGTAGACAAAGATTTTCTTGACAAGTAAGTCTAAATACTGCATTTGTTTACCCTTAAGGCTTCTTATCTGTATAAAACACAAAGATATTTCATTTTTATTTCATGTTTGTTTGTCCTTTCCTGAAAGGTTTGGACTGAAGCCAAATGACCAGATCCTCGCAGAAGACAAACACAAGGCCTTGTGAGTAAAAACTTTGCAACCCACGCTACAGTTGCTTGGGTAATGAAGGTTAAAAACACATGAAACCAAATAAGGGATACACTGGCCATTCATACACACTACTACCATCTTGACACTGTAAGCTGTGCTCAAAATAACTAACTCATACACTGGCCTCGGGTAGTTGGCAGCCTCAGAACTTTACACGCCCACATTTTTCCAGTACTGAACCTGTGCCAAACTATAAATAGCCTCTAAATTTACTATTGCCTTATGGCAAGTGTAAGTTAGTAAGTGTTTGCTAAGTTGTAAGTTCCTTATAAACACACCGCCTTCACATTGCCAGCAGTAACACTATATCCTTCCTCGAAGACATGGTAGCATGCCGCTGCTTGCAGCCCTTCACTCTAGAAACAAAGGCAAACACACACACATAAAAAAAAAGAACAAGGCTTTAATCACGTAATGACCTCACACCACCCTTTCCCCCTTTTGTTTGATAACGTGCAGATGGTTTCTTTGCATGGAATTTGTTGTGTTAATTTTATTGAAGATGTTAAAAATGTGCACCATCTGTAAGTAAGAACAGGGTGCGAGAATGGGAGGTGTTTGGATTCCCTTTGAAGTTTGAAGGATTAAACGGGTTTCACACTGAGAGGTAAATCACATCTTCATTTAGCATATGTAAACATTTTGTTATGCAGATGCCTATTAGCGTGAGAGCGTTTGGAAATTTACTGAACTTAGATCTTTAATAATTACGCCATCAGTAACAAAAAAACCCACAAAATAATTGTTTAAGTGTTGCGTTGTCTGACTTTCTGTTGCCAGTTCACTAAAGTGCGACCGATGACTTTTTTTAAGGCCTTTGTTTAACCAGGATCAGGTCAGCTGAGCTGGAACGCTCCTTTAGGCGGTTTCATTGCATCACGCTGGTCAAAGCTGCCCAGTCATCTCTGTTGGTTGTGATAACCACGTTGTTGTTATCTGCTGACCACTGAGAAGCTCTACTGGAGCACTTCAGCCTTAAAGGTGCCCTGTTGAGTTTTTTTCTTATACAATCCCAAATTCTACATGCATTTGTCCTTTCTCATGTATTCTTGCTGGTGTTGTGGTGTTGAAGGCTCTCTTGGTGTGTTTACCATATGAATCGCCATCAGTGGGGATGATGCTGGATTCTTTTTTTCTTTTCTTTTTTCTCAATGCAAATTCAGCTTTTTTTGGTCTGGGAAGGGCATTTTGATTGTGTACAATGGTGTGTTTTTAGTTACTATAAGCGTTAGCCAGATAGCCGCACTAACAAAGGAGGAGAGGCCAGTGGGAGGCCTTGGACATGTGCAGTTATTGTTACTAGTATTACTTTAATAATTTGACAATAAATTAGTTTAAAGCTGTAAAATTCTAAACATTAAATCTAGAAGTGTTGCTTTTTGCCTGTCCCTAAAAGGTTATGTTTGTCCATATTTTTATTAGAAAGCAGAATATTTCAAACATTTGTATACATTTTTAGTAAAAAAAACAATAAAAGGTCCGTTCACAAAGGACAGAGTAAAATGATTTTGTCTCTTGAGATTATTTTTTTTTTAATTGGAAGAAACTATAGGAATCAGTGTAGTGGAGCAGTGGAAAAATTGACTCATGGCAAAATAACCCCCATATTTATTTGTATTGTGAGCTCCAGGGGAGCAGTGGTCTCGGCTCTGGGGTTTACTTCACTGCAGATGTTACATGGGTTAACATGTTGTCATACTTTCCCAAACCCTATTCATAGGTTAAATGTGAAATCTGGCCGGTTTAAAGCCATATAGTTCAAACTCTCAAAATATCAGCTTAAACTAAAAATTGGTGACTGCTACCCTTGACTTACAGTACCATGCAAAAGTGCCAAGCCAAAATTTTAGGAAACTGGACAAATGTTGGACAGAAAAAGAAGTGGCATCCCTAAAACTATCTACAGGAGATGACCAGTATCTGGAAGTCATGTCCTTAAGGGATAGGAAATAAGTCCAGCAATGGCCTGACACGGGGGACACGGGCCTGAGAGGTGCATGTGGCCCTTGAGTTGATCCATCTACTATTCACTGAAGTCTCATCAGAAACGCATTAAAAAGGGTACAGTTTTCATCTGAAAACGCTCTTGTGTAAACCGGACATGAAAATCATGCCTAACACACTGACAGTGCAGTGAAAGCATGTCTGGGTAGAAAAACAGACTATGGAATACTGTCCGTATTGGATTGGGCCTTCCCAGATCCCGGACCAAATGACAAGAAAGCCTAAAAGAGTTTAGTAAGTAAGTAAAAAAAGTAAGTAAGTACAAATTTATTTGTATAGCACATTTCAGCGGCAAGGCAATTCAAAGTGCTTTACATTATAAGAACATCAAACAAATGTGCAGTAAAATCATTTAAAAGCATTAGAAACATCAATCAGGTACACAGCCAATCATCAAAAAATCAGAATCATCACACAAAATCATAAAACCATCAAGCAGATACACATGATAATCATAGGGAGATGGTCAATGGGTAATAAGATATCTTGTTTAGAGCAGCTTTTACCCGGATTTGTTTGTGGACTACTAATCAAAGGCAGCTCTAAACAGGTGGCTTTTCAGCCTTGATTTAAAGGAATTTAGTATTTCAGTTGTTTTGCAGTTTTCTGGGAGTTTGTTCCAGATTAAAGGTGCATAAAACCTGAAAGCTGCTTCTCCATGTTTGGTTCTGGTTCTGGGGATACAAAGTAGACTGGAACCAGAAGACTTGAGTGTTCTGGACGATAGTAAGTCTTTAATGTATTGTGGTCCTAAACTGTTCAGCGATTCATAAACTAATAGAAGTATTTTAAAGTCTATTCTCTGAGCTACAGGTAGCCAGTGTAAGGACTTTAAAACTGGGGTGATGTGCTCTATTTTTCTAGTCTTGGTGAGAACATGAGCAGCAGCATTTTGGATTAGCTGCAGCTGTCTGATTGAGTTTTTGGCAGACCTGTGAAGATACCGTTGCAGTAATCAATGCGACTAAAGATAAATGCATGGATGAATTTCTCTAGATCTTGTTGAGACATTAGTCCTTTAATTCTAGAAATGTTCTTCAGGTGGTAGAAAGCCGACTTTGTAACTGTTTTTATGTGTCTCTGAAGGTTCAGGTCTGAGTCCATTACTACACCCAGATTTCTGGCCTGTTCACAGGTTTCTAAATGTAGTAGCTAAATGTAGTAGCTGAAGCTACTACATAGTCGATATAGTCGTGTTACAATCGTACTTGTTTGTCTCTGCGGAACTTCACACTGCCCCGCCTCTCTCCCTCACTGCTTCACCCGTAAATCATTCAAGAAGCGACAGTATTGCAGTGTTGCCAACTTAGCCACTTTGTTGCTAGATTTAGCGGCTTTTCAGACCCCACTGGTGACTTTTTTCAAAAAGCGACTCGCCACAAATGTAGCGACTTTTCCCGGTGATGTGAGCGACTTTTGGAGAGTTTTGGAAACCTGAAATCCTCCGCTGTCACCGTGTTTTGTATACATAGAGCCTTCGTACTGCTTCCGTTCATACGCTCTGGCATCGCCTGGACCCCCTAGAGTCTCTAGCCATACCACAACTAGATAGCAGAAGTTTGTTTGTACCGTAAGTCACGTGACCTTAATAGCGGAAGCGGGTCTTTTTTGTGTGCTTGCAGATGCCGCATTGAGCGGGTGGGCCCGTTGCTGTGATACGTCAGCACATATGTCTGTGGATTTACTGTCTAGAGCCCTGCTGACTGAAGGATGGAAGTTTGTTCATTCAGTCTGTTTACATGTTTGTTATTTGCACAGAGTACTAGATGTACAGGAGTACACACAGGAGGAAGCACTTTCCAGTGAAGTAGACTTCACCAGACTTGCTTTTTAAAGAATAAGTCAGCCTTTTGCTATTTTGCTCTGTATCTTTTCTTAATAGCACAGCTGTGAGTCTCTTTTTTTTATAGAAAAATAAGCATTAATTTATTTGAGGAGCATTAATATTTCAATATGCCAATAGTTTATTTTTGAGCAATTTCTCATGTACATCTACAGCTGAATGTTAATAGAAGTGCCCGTGTGACATTTGAGACATGTAGCTTTGACTCAGAAGTGCCTTTTTGTTTATACCTTTTGGGAAGAAAAAATATTGAGATATATATCGTATATCGCCATTCAGCTAAAAAGTATCGAGATATTACTTGTGGTCCATATCGCCCAGCCCTAGCTCAAGCCTTTTGTACAGTTTTGTGGCATAATAATGAGAATGGATATACAACCTGTCCTGCACCAGGCTTTACTAGTCTTTAAACTTTACTACACCAGTGTTCTAGCTAGCGGTTGATCGCCAGGCGCTGCGCCTTGCTGAGACGCTGCGCCAGGCTGAAGATTTCACCACTTCACTTTCGGAGCTCTGCTGTCACTGCATTTAGCAAACAGGAGCGCGCCCCTCGGACTCCGCCCTGGCGGCTAGATCGCTGCTTTTATCGCTGCCTGCGCCTGTATCATTTCACCGCAATTTGCAGTCTACCACAGGGCACGGACAGTTTCATCCACAATGTGCATGTTTGATTTTGCTGCGGTCATGCGTGTGCTTGATTTTGCAGGCTACAGAAATCTAAATGACAACCGGCATGAACGTGAGGAGAAGTAAGAGGAAGAATGAAGATCAAATGAAAATTTCAGTCGTTAACACGAGTGGCTCATTGCTGACCAGTTTTTCCACGCCTCCATTTTTCTGTGCTGTGACTGTGCATGAGTGGGTGCGAGCATGTTGTGCGGGTTGTGCAGAGAATATCAGCTTTTATTTTTCCTTTGCATCAGCTGTAGCCACCAGAATGATCACTATAACCACAGTTTGCTACCGGGGGCTGCCATTAGCACGAGCACAGTACAGAGGGTCTCCATCAAAATGTTTTTTATGCTTTAATCCCTGATTAGCGACTAAAAATAGACCTGCAGTACAAATGTAATTTGGAGGATGCTTGTGAATAAAAAGCATTACAGCATTAGGCTTATATAGCCCCCAGTTTTTCAACAGTATTCTTTCTTATCCGATTACTTGATTAATGGATGGAGTAATTGATAGAATACTCAATTACTAAAATAATCAAGAGTTGCAGCCCTACTTGTATTCACAAAGCCATAGTCAAGCATTAGTTTTCGGTACCAGTGGAGCTATGAAAGGCCTTCAAGATAAAACTACAGTTCCCAGCAAGATCATGTTACATGATGGTACATTAAAAACGTGATAATTTATGCTCACAACATGGTGGCTGATATTCGAATGTAGGAAATGCTTTTAGCAGCTGATCGATAAAACATCTAGATTATGTTTTTGTTGTGTATGCTTTTTACGTGATTTCTGCAAACCCATTAGTGGAAGGAAACGGCACTCTGGGACACATTAAATGCATGATATATAAATGTCACTCTTCTGTTTTAAATGCAAAAATGATCACTCTATCGATCTAATAAGGCCTGTTTAGAGTTCTGCGTTGGTCCTACGTACATAACCGAAAATACTCTCTGAACCTAACCTGACATGCACTTTGAGAAATGTAACTACACGTCCACAAAGACTATGATTACTGCCTAGGCTTCAGAGGTGCTTTCTGGTTACTTACATATGTAGGCCCCGTCACTCAATTAACAAGTGGGAGTGGCTTTTAGCGATTAGCGTTAGCTTGCTAATTAGAAATTTCTGGCTAGAACCCTGCTACACCTCTGAAAACTACCCACTGCATAGCTGTTACATGCTGCATGAATATGTAGTAAATCTGTGGCGGCATTTACAGTTTAAAGACAGATCAGTACATCTGATCATCTGTACTTTACAATACGCTACCTTGTCGGGTCTTGTTACTTGACAAAAGGACACATGTGACCTTGGGCAGCGGTGGCGGCACAAAGCAGCATCATCAGCAGTGTTGTTCTCCTTCAGCACAAAGGCAGCTGTGTTATCTTTAGCCCCACAGACACTGTTCTCTACACATTCTGCACAAGGTCAGGGCAGGATTAACATGCAGCTTTGCTGGTAAATTCCCAGCACAATGCGTTTCAATACACATCCTCAATGCTATAGACACCAGCATGCTCACCATAATGTGAGTCAATGTATATTTGAGTAAGCATGCAGTATTTTTATCGTACTGAGCATTTGCTTTCGATGCTGCAGTATGAGCCACGGTATATCTATAAATGTTGTTTCGGTTGAGTAAAACCCTTAATAACACAGTGTAACGTGCTAAGAGATCACACACAAAGTCATTGGCCTATGAAAGAAGAAGAACTCAGCTGAAGTGTTGTGACAAATAACTTCATTACTAAAAAGGCCTCAATAGACTTACAAGTCCAGTCAACTAACACCATTGTTGCGCTACCGAATCTACAGAGTGTAACACGATTCATTTTTTTCTCCATCACCCTGGTGGGAGAGAGATCATTGGATGCAGTGCGCTGTGGCCATGCCTGAATTCAATTATCTAGTCACAGCAGAGCCCATATAATCCTGTTGTTGCTGAGAAATTGCCTGCTGGACAGTAGAACCCATCTACATCCATGTTAGTGCTGGCTGGGGACTTATTTTTTGGTATAACAAGATTCAGTTGTGTATTCTTAGTGTTTCAGTAACGGATTATGAACCGACATTCACTGACTTTTGCCCTTATCTTTGTCCTCTATAGTAGTAGTAAATTGAACATGTTTTGTTCTTGGACTGCTACTCTAAAATTTCAAGACAACAATTCCTTCTGGCACTTAACTTTCCGGCATTTTAAATCTGTTAGACTAGACTATAAGATATTTGGTATTTTGTGCATTAAATTATTAATTAAAAAAAATAATCGACAGATGCAGGAACTTGAGTGAAAACAGTCATTATTTGCAGCCCTGATGGGGGCAAAAAAGTTCAGCTCTACTGAAAAAACCCAAACTTCCTGTTGCATTCCACAAGGCCACGCCTGGCCTTGTGTTGCATTTCATAGTGCTTCTTTTCTCTTCACCTTTTCCAACCTTTTCTTTCTCCTTTACAATGGAGGAAAAGCACCAAACTATAATATAATTGGAGTTAATTTGTACAATGTATGAGTACAGTTTGTACTCATATAATCTTACATGAGTAATGGCATTGGTCTCTCCTCCATAAGCAGCTGCCTACCAGCGCCTATATTTTATTTCTGGTATTACAGTGTAGTGGTTAGTCTGTCAGACTGTAATAAATAACAAGTCTTCTACTGTCAAAGCGGTTGTTCGCATATATTCTGTCCTCTGTGGTTAATGAATGTCAGTTGAGAGGGGCTGGATTCAGCAGATGCTGGTTTTTCGGAGGAGGCCTTTGGTTGTTTTGAAATTGGGGTGTGAGAGGAAACCAACTAACCAAAAAACTACATGTGACTTCCCCTCTGCTTGCTTAGACATGTTAAATTCTGAGTTTCAGTGGGCAATATTTTAACTGTAGTTCCCTTTCACTTTTTGCAGCTACTGCTGCCATCATGTGGATTCAGATGTAAGTTGGGTTCCTGCAAGTTGGGGTCATTTTTTTAAATGGCTTCTTAGCACGTGCCAAGATTTGCAGAACATTTTTTATTTTGTCTCATATGGCCAAACAAATACAATAATACTATATTCAAAGTAAACTTGTGTTATTTACTAAGGTGTCTCATTTTGCTATGTATTGTTGACACTTTTGCATTTGATTTTGTTCATTTGCAATATTTATCTTATTAGCTAGTAAGTAAATATTTATATTTTAACCTTTTCACCCCTTTCTTGGCAGAAAACCTCTTTTTTTTTTATTATTGAATTGCAGAATATGGGGTATGCACCTTGTTTGGCCAGCAGGGGGCAACAGTACCCTGCTGTTTCTACCCCACTAAAAAAGTCTCAGTAGGAAACAACATGTCATCATAATGAAAACACGCCTCTTTCTGCAGGAGATTATAATGTGGGACATGCAGCATTTCATAATATACCATCTACCCAAACCCTCTTGGGAGTGTTAAGTGAATCATATTAGCGCTAATAATTATTAGTGTATCAAATGAGCGTGCCATTTTTACTGTGAGAGTACTGTCACCTCGGGGGTGGGGGGTGTGGGGGGGATCAGCTGGCTCCTGAATATTAGTGCTGTTCAAACATTTGTTTTATGACTCCCTCTGTCCAATGATAATTAATTGTTTACTTTCTCATCTCTCAATGATGGCATGACTCTTTTCAGTGGTTGTTTGCTCACAGCAATTAAGTTCATCAGTGCTCATCCTATCCTCTCTCCTCCTCCCTCCCCGCCTCCCACCCACCACCTACCCCATCTCCCTCCTTTTCTCTGTTTCTCTGTGCTAAATGCAGATTAGCAGCGTCACAATCGCATCCAGAATGAGAGTAAACTCCTCATTATGCCGTGTGACCCTCTGCTGCATGAATAATTCAGGGCTGCAGCGTTAGTGGCTGGCTGTTATTAGCATTCCGGATGGCGAAGGATAGGAGAGAGGGAGGGAGAGAGGGTGGGAGGCTCATATCACTGACAGGGCTGACTCAGGGGGATCAGCGCTGGATTGAGACACACATCACACACACATCATCACACGACACAGGAGATCAGTGGAGGTGCCTCTCCACTAACACACCCTGCTGTCTGTGTACATCTTACACACCCCTGCTGCTGCCATGCAGCTCAATCTGCTTACTGGGGAAAAAAACAACAAAGGCCTCTCTCGCTGAGTACATGCTAAACACTTCGGCTCCCGGGTTTGTGTGTGTGATAGATTCTGCTCTGTAAACACACTTGACTCTACCCCTCTCTATCTATTTTTTATGTTTTTAATATATAATGAAGTGAATCGTGAGTGCTAGAACCCCCCACCCCAACCCCCATTGGAGCTATCCTTGTGTGTCATAAGGAGAGACACTCCTGCTTGTGTGTGCGTCTGCTCACATACAAGCATGCGTGCAGAAGCTGCATGTGCTTGCCATGGTGCCACTTCACTGGATGTACTCATGCTTGACTGAGTGTGTAGACACATTACATCTCCCCCCCACCGCCACCAACCCTTTTATTTCCCAGCTCCCTTGTCTGTTAAAGCTGAGTGCTGTACTACAGTACTTAAACTCACCTCTGCTGGCTGCTACTGGGTCAGCACATTCGGCTCCCCCTGCTGCTGAGGACAAAGGTCACGGGCCTGCATCCATCAGCTGACCTCTGAGCCAAAGCGAGAGAGCAGAGATTAATGGCACTCAACTGGTAATTGAGACATCAGAAACATGTTCAGCGACCAGTCGTGCTGCTCTTGATGTTTTATTGATAAGCATGAATCTGGCGATTTGGGACGCTTGCATAAATCTGACGTGCTCACCAGAGCTGTACTCAGCTGTAAGAAATGTGAATCTAGACCTTGTGAATTATAAAACAAGAAAACTTTTCAAATATTGGGAAGAATCTCATCTTTCTATCTGCTTGTTCTACTGTTGGTCCTTTTGTGATGAAATTTGTTAACATGCTGTGATGCCGGTTGAATTCTCTGCATTTGAAAGCATACACGCTGCATTATGAGAGATGGCTGATGCAATCATAATTAAGGCTTGTCCTCGCCGGAGCTGTGAATTCCTCTCCCCCCCTCTCTCTGTCTTGCTCTTGTTGATGGCCACTGCCAGCAGGTGGTGCCAGAAGGAAACATCACAAGTCAAAGGGGGCGTAACAAACATAATCTACATCTCCGTGCATGTGGGCGCTACCCCCTCCTCACCTCCTCGCACTCCCAACTCCCCCCTTTTAAAGAGCGTTTTATAATTAAAATGTGGGCGTCTTAGCCAGTACATACAGCATGTTCAGTTCAGAAAAGCATGCTCAGGGCTATTTTTAGTCATCTTTGATCCCCAGCAGCCACACAGGAAAAAGCCACTGATGGCAGCAGCCCTTTTACATGAAGGCTAGTTATTACTCTATCTGTGCTGATCATTTCTCTACACCTAGCCTGTGCAGGGGTAGAGATGGGAGGCCTGACTGGTGAGCAGCAACACTCCCTGTGTGTTTAAAGTTCACACTGGGCCATATGGTCCCCACAGTAGGGGGTGTTGGTGGAATTATTCACACGGAGCGCTCTGAATCACTGAGATCCTGGTATCAACCTCCAAGATAAGGGGAATGTCTCAAAGGCTTTGTGCTCCGGCTTCAAATCTCAATCCTCAAGAGAGCACCCGAAGCCCCATCCTTGCTTACACACTCCCTCTTCCCACTCCTCTCTCTCTCTCTCTCTCTCTCTCTCTCTCTCTTTCATTTCCTCACACACACTCTCACACTCCCTTTCCCACATCCACGCAGTACAGTGTGACAAACAACGCCACCCTCTGCAGCGTGAAGCCAAAAACCTGTGACATTTTAGAGGAAATAATATGAACTCATCCTCCATGACCAGATTTTGCCCCCACCACCTAATCCTTGAGTGCAGCCTAATTAAGTACAAACAGCAGTCCTCAGCTAATGCCAACAAATGGGCTGCTGCTGCTGCTGGATTGGCCGATTATTAAAGGGATGCACAGTTGTTGTTTCTGCATTCTAATGCAATTACTCACCCATTATGACCATGTAATTGTGCAGTCATTAATTGTGTATCCAGTCTATGATGCAAAAAGTGTCATAGCAGCTGAAGTTGTGGCATTTTTTTAAAAAATTTTTTCTTTTGCACTGAGGGACTCAAGGCAGGTCTTCTTAGCTAAAAAGGGATTTGCCCAAATGGATTGAGATACCTGAGCAATGCCACTACTTTAATGCTTTTGTACAAATCAACATTCATCCCTTACTGTAGTCTATTAGAAGATGTCAGAGGACGGGAACAAGGCCTCTGTGGCTTGTTTGAATCATGACTCATTTGTGTTCAGTACTTTTATACGCCTCATTCTTTGCCATCTATTCCCATCCTGCCCTAATGTTCCTCTGATAAGAATGTCCTATTCATTCTGCGTTCCTTACCGGTTGCTACACAGAGAGAGAGGGGAGGGAAAGAGAGACTCTACAGGCATTGAATGAAAAGCACATCTATTTCTGAGAGGGAGCGCAAGCATGGTAGAAGATAATTATTGATTTGAAATAAGAAAAGATAAGGCTCAACCTTGAGCAGCTCAGTGATAGCACACAGAACAGAATAATTAATGGGCCTGTCTTGTGTCGGGACAAGCTTTCACACTGAGACGAGCGTATTGATTTTAAACAGATAAACTGCGTAACCCTTTGTGAAGGGTTTGACAAACAATTTAATTGGGGGGGAAAAACAACAATATTCTTCACCCTTTCCATCTCCCTTTCATCGTGTCCCCGAGCTGTTTTTCCTCTGCCTGACCTATGGAAACAATTACTGTGCATCAGGCCTTGTACTGCCTCCAGACTACCAAGGAAGGCTGGTGTAGGATGCACACACTGATTGGGGAATCTAATCAATGGTGGAACCTGTCTCCACTCCAGATGCCCATGCTGAAACTGGGATTACCAAAGCCTTTTAGCTGCATTGCCCCCTCTCTGCTTCTGTCAGATAGAGAGAAGATGGATCTGCCTGTTTAAATATACCTGCCTGCTGTACTTGAAGCAGAGATAATTTACTGTTCCTGTACAACCCTCCTCCTTCCTAATCCCCAAGGAGAGCCAGCAAAGAAGCCCCAGTCCTCTCACTTCTTCCTTTGCCCTCCCCTGATTAGTGATAGGGGCTGTTTGATCATGTTTCCCTGCCTGTCCTTGTGATTTGTAAGCTGTTTAAACGTGAACGAGGCAATTAAATGAGGACGAACGGCGTGCAGGAGAGAAGGTGCCGCGGTGATCATTAACGATGAATTACCCTGGTGTGCACTCAAACACTCGGGAGGACTTTCAGGCGGACCACTCCCGAGGATCCCGATCCAATCTAGCCATTGATTAACAGAGACTTGTTCTTCCTGTGAAATCACTCGACGGGGATTTTAGGGCACTCATCTGGTCTTATCGAGATAGGCTAACATCAAAGGCGAATGAAGAGGGATTGGGTAAATGGGCTCGCCTTGCCCTCTGTGTAAGAGACTTAGAGGAGCAAATCTTGAATTATTGCCTCATGTAAATAATCTACTTGGCTTGTTTTTGGGGAGGTGAGAGAGGAACTCATGAGTCACTCGGGGTAGAGAACTCTCAGAGTACTTTGGAAGCTCTCATATTTCCCTTGATGGGAAACAACGGTGGGGGCTCCATCCTCAGGAATGTAAACAACACAAATGTTCCCGACTTGTGTGATCTGCCTCAACAGTTTGAACGTGTTAAACCGGGGAGATCTAGAGGTATTAGCTGTCGAGGGGGACTCTAGGACTCTGATATCCTCTGAATACAAATATTGTATTCAGTAGCTTAATTCTTCTAATTTGAATAGGATTTAATTTAAGCTGAATAAGTAAGTGCTGCTATTAGTCTCAAATTGGAAGGTATGAAATTGAAAAACAGTGCCTTTAGTTAGGAGTGGTGTTTAACCAAAGTGCCACTGACAGCCTCTTGTAAAACACATGTTATATAACACACACTGACCATACATTAGTGGAATGCATGGCATAGTTGGGATTGCTCTTTCACTGAGTGACACCAGCAGGTTTTAAAAGCGGAGGTTACTGGCTGAGGACATTTTGTTCAAAACAATTTCTTTTTTTCTCTGCTCCCTCCCATCACTGAGCGAGCTTAGACTGCAGTAGATGGAAAGGGATTTTCTCTCCCTAAATGGCCAAGGGGGCCGTTTACGGTGTCACTACTATGGGATCACATGATGTTTGAGGGTGTAAAGGTCTCGAGGCAGCTGCTCCTTTTCGGATGGGATTTTCGAGGCGTCCAAGAGCAGGGCCCCATGCTGTCTGCACTGAAAGGTGGAGCAAATACTTCTAGCAAGGAAAAAGGAGAAAAAAAAAAAAAGCACTGAAATCCTCAGAAGCTGTGTGTCTATTTGAAATGGGTTCTGGAGTCCCTCGGCTGCCTTCATGTTATAAACACCCACAGTGCTCAAATTCTTCTTTTGTCAAGGAGTCATAACAGGTGTCTCAGGAAGGATTTTTTTCCCCCGGTTAGCATATTTTCCACTTGCATGGGAAGTTTTTTTTTCTTTATTAGGAACATTCTGCCCTGGGTAGAACCCTTGCCTTGAGACATGATATGTAGACTTTCTTTGAAGCAGTTAAGGTTACTTTCACACCCGCTCAAAATTCGGCCATGCCTAGTTAAACCAGGTTGTGCTGAAGTATTGAACACCTCTGGCTGGCACATGTTGGTAAGCCACGATGCACTTTGCATACAGATTAGCCCTGTCTGTGGCACGTATACACAGTATACATGACATATTTTTAATGTTCAGCCTTAAAATTTAAAACACACAACCACCGACCAACTCCACAAAAGACACTGGATCTCTGTAGCGGAACCTTTACATGACCAGCACCTCCTTGGGATTACACTTAAACATTGTATTATGAATAAAAATGGCAAAGATGGCAAAGAAACAAAAACTAAGGTGTATCTTTACCTTAGTTAGGTCAGTTACCTTAGCATGGTGGGCATGTTTATATAGCCAAGCCCCCCCCACCCCCGGGAGGCTAATGGTGCGAACAATGTGCAGAATGCAACATTATTCATGTTCTCAGCTTCCAAGATAAAGGCTCTATCTTGCAGCGTAGCCTGGCTTTGCATCATGTTACGCCTGAGCATCGCAGCTATTGATGTTTGAAATGGCAGTATGATGGGGAAAATACAAAAATGATAGAACTGCCTTCAGTATTACCCAGGGGTGTTCCTTTGGTTTATGTTTGAGAACGCAGCAATTGTTTACTCCCTATTCCCCGATGTAATGTCTGTTTTCTCGACTCATTTCTGTTTAGTCTGTTACAGTCATTTCTAAACTTTGCTGCATGGTTCACACATCAAACATTTAATCAAATGCGGTCTCTCGCTAAACAAGTTATCGGCCATCGGGTTTTTATATATGAGAAAATAATGAAACATGTTTTTCTAATTGCTCTGAAAACATCACCTATGAAATATGAAATAGTTGCCTGTCTCTGCCAAGTTAAAGATGAATCGCGTCTTTTATTTCATGCAGTTCTGTAGAGAAGCAGTTCAAGTTCCTCAGAAATAACTTTTGCTCACTGCTCATCTTGCTATAGTACTGTAAGGCTAACTACAACCATGTGTGAACAATGTTTCCCTCTTTTGCTTTTATCAAGCTGACATTTAGACTCCCAACTGCAGATTTTCGACTCCAGCAGCATTTGTGGTAAAGTATCCCATTTAACAAAATCCAGCCTTTGCTTTTCTTTTCTCCCCCTTTTCTCTGTAAGCAGTTTATGTAAACAGCTTGCACCTGGAATGCCACACTTAAAGAATGGCATAAATGTATCCCAATTTCAGTCTGTTGTGTTTTCTGAGTTTGCAAACTGTTGACTTCTTTACTGCTGGAAGGGGGGGGGGGATAGTGACTTAACAAATATCAACTATCTAAATGACTGGGGTCCTATAGAGCTTTAGCCCCCAGAATTAAGGTGCATGGGTTCAGAAAATCCTGTTAATTTGAATTATGTTTTCGATTTAAGGGATCAAGATAATTGTGTTGGGAAGTATTGGAAATGTGAAAGAACCACAAGACACTTTCTCCATTTGTAGTTCTTGCATCAAGAATCAATAGAGAATTTCCATAATGATGTTTTTGAAAATTTAAATGAAATTTGAGCTTTTTTCTTTCTTTTTTCTTTTTGTCTGCAAGCAAGTGTAAATAATTATTTTGGTTGTTTATTTTAGCACTCCTATGTTCCATCACACGAATGCCCTCTGGGTGAAATGCAGCCAGTTTTGGTACAGTGGAAGTGAACAGGCTCTCTGTAGGTCAGACCACATAAATGTTCTAAATCTATAGCTAAACTGACAGGAAAAACACTTGAAACATGAAGCTAAAAAGAAGTAAAAGCTTCTTTTGTTTGGTACTGTGTAATTAACAAAGTCAGAGACCATCCAGTGTGAGATAATGTTAACTGAGTGCTTCTAAAGTGCTCTTCGGATACACGGAGAGATCACTAACTGATTAAATTCATAGTGAGTACAGGTACGTAATACAGTTAAAATGTTTAATTTAAAGCTAAAAAAAGAAAAAAGATAAAAGAAAGAAGCTCAAAGCATTTTTTTCTAAGCAGCACCTAATGCATATGAAACACAAAACTGTTGAACTGTTGGATCCTGAAAAGACTAACCTATAACCTTGAATATACAGTACTTACAGAGTACTGCTCATTTAATATCTTAATTGGTTAGCCAATACTATCAGCAGATGCTAACTTATTACAGATATATCGGTGTGTATGTTGTCCAAAAGCGTTTTAAATACAGAAAATGATACATGAACAGATGCTTGGGCTAATGTAGAAATGGTATCGCATAGTTTGGCCAGAAGAGTGCCTCCCACTTTACAGTACTCTCACAACTGTTTGCAGCACATGCAGTTGAGTACATGTGACAGCTGAGTAGATTTTGATGTCGAGGCAAACAGGGTGGGCACTTTGGGTTACCGTTTTGTGACATATGTTGCTAAAAACCTCGTAAATACTGTTTCTCATATTTCATTTTTAAAACATTTATGGATACTAGTACATGCCTGTGCTACTCTATTGTTTGATCTACTCTTGCTGTTTGCAAACTGATAGACTTAATCACTTTGAGAAAAACTAAGGGGTTTTTAACCTGTTGTAGGTCAGTTGCTAGGCGTGTATAATTAAGGTTTTGTGGATATAACAACATGAAAAATTAGAACAATAGGATGCATTCATGAGGTTTTTTAGGTGCATAAATGCTAAAATTGGGCCATTTTTGCTCATTGCTAGGTAGCTGCTCGGCAACATGATAACATCATAATATATGATACAGATAAGAACCTTCAGGGGCCCAAGATGTACCTGTGTTCCAAGTTTGGTTGCTCATGGTCTAGGAAGAGTTTGGAGAAAAACAAACACAGACATAGACAGACAGAGCTTTCATGTGTTATGATAAGATAACAGTTTTTAGTTCTTCCTGGGCTCGGATGTTAGAACAAGAATTTTAAATGCTCCAAAATGAATACAGGTCTAATCATCTTTCTCCTTTTAGCCTTCTTACGGTCTTCATCAACTCCTCAAAGTAACCGTTTGACGTTTTAGCTGCTAAATGCTCGATTATGTTCAATAGCTGGCTGCAAATTAGTGTGTGTGACATTAAGGCTTGGAAAATATTTTTCTCCTGAAGCTGAAAAGAGCTTTATAGCTACTGTGGCTGGAAATGAGGTTGCTGGGAGCAGTGTGGCTGAATCGAAACAGTAACTTTGCCGGCCTTTAAACCAGACAATGAGTTGAAAGAGGAAATGGGAAAATTCTGTAGGTTTGAGGGAAACCACAGGATTGAATGACGTTATCATGCAGAATTGAATATTTAAGTCTGGCATGTTAACAGGCTAAGATACATTTGGTATACAGAGTTTTTTTTTTTTTTTTTTTGTCCTCCTCCCTTCATTTGTATATCCCCAGCACCCCTCTGCATGTCCTCCTTCATTATGTCCATAAACCTTCTCTGTGGTCTTTCTCTTTTCCTCCTGCCTGGCATTGCCAGAGTTACTCTGTAATTATTCTTAAACATTATTTTATGAAGCAACTGTTGTATTTCTGTTTATTTCAGGTTTGAAGAAATTGTCAAGAGGAACAAAGTTGAATACCATGCTGGTGGTTCGACCCAGAACTCAGTCAAAATTGCTCAGGTTAGTCTTCTCTGGCCATCTGCCATGTTCCCGAATGTGTTTTGAATATACAGCGGTATGCTTGTAACCTTAGATTTGTCTGCCTGGCAGCCCTGGGAATACAGAGCCTAGCTGCACAGCACGATGACACATTACCGTTTTAGCGTTTTAGCTGTTTTGAATTCATCAAACCTGCCACGAAAAGAGAAAGGCGGGAAGGATTAATAATATTTGCAGTGTTATCTGGCTGGCCTAATTTCCTGAGACATATCAAACATCAATTAGAGAGAATTACAAGTAGACGCAATTAACATGTCACAACAAATTATATCAAACAAATGCTGATCTTCTCGCTGGGTGTTAAGACAGATTTGAGCATCTAAAAGAAATTGGTGATTGTCCAAATCTAAAATGGCAATCTGAACTTTTAGAAGATTATTCACTGAATCCCTTTTTTTTCTCTTTTTTTTTTATGTGACTGCATCAAGTCTCTGAATTTGACATCCAGTGATTAGCTGCTGATAAGGCTTTGGTCTGCTCACAATAAACAAAGAAAAAGCATCCAGCCTGAAAAATAATTCTCTTCCAAGGAGGAGAAATGAGTGCAGAAGCTAATTGAGAGGCTGATGTCTGTGAAAGCGCGGAGTCTTTCTTGTGTGTGGGTTTTGTTTGTATGTGTCAGTACAGTGTGTAGACTTCGTATTTGTACACGTGTGCTTGTATATGTGCGTCTGTGTGCGTGTTTGTGTGTATTGAGCACAAGATAGATACAGTGCAAGGGAAAAGAAAGCAGGCAGGCCCTCAGGCTGCCACCATCTCCATGCTTTGGAGACAGTAAACATCCTTTAAAAATGAGACGCCGAGCTGTGCACCTCCATACAAACACTCTTTAATTATCAAGATCAGACGCGTTTGCATAAACCTCAGTCACTCACATTAACATTAACTGTCAAATTGATTTTATTCTTTGGGCAACAACTCCCTGCTTTTTAAATCTTGTTTGTTTGATGCAGTTAGATTTTATATAATTGGCGGGCCCGCTTTTCTGCTTGAGTCGGTTAGATGCTTGAAAACAATCACTGCAAAAAAATTTCAAGCTCGTGCTTAATCTGTAGAGTCAGTTTGGTTTGCCACAGTGTGCAATTTGTGCTTCTAAAAGGGTTTCTCAATTTAGAAACAGTGACTTGAGGACAATGTCAACAGAGAGATTAGTACAATGCAAGTACAAGCACAGAGACGTGACTCAAAATCTATGCGAGCTAAAGATGGCGTCTCACCCCTTCCCTCAAATAGCCAATAGTTTTCGTGGTAGGCATATGTAGTTGTTGATGTATTAAAATTGTAGGTAAGTGTACATATGTTTTTGTTTTTTTTTAAAATTTTGTCTCACTCGATCCATAATTAGATTGAATTAGCAAGTCATTTGTTTTGTACTCTGGTGAAATGAGACAGGAAACCTGATCATATCTGAACTCTGGATTGAGCTGTTAATGAATCTGGTGAGACTTAGAAGTATAACCTGCAGGGGAAAGCAGGTTATACTTAGTCTACCCTGAAATAACTGCCAAGAGGGCTGTTGAGTAGCAAGCCTTGTTTCTAGGAGGATTTTGACAGCGTGAAGTGGTGTGGGATCATGGGAGTTCCATTACAGGTGAAAATCTACGGGCATCAGTTGGTACAGTCACACTAGGGAAAACGGTGGTTTGGGACCGTGGCACGGCCAAAATTACTGCGACCCTGCGCAATCAACTTGCGATCATGCTGCCTTTGAAATGGTTGTTTCGAAGATGGGGACCAGGTCTGTGACCACTTACGGTCAGTTGCCGTCCCCAGAGTGACTTTAGTGTCTCAAGACAGTGATAAAAGGCAATAAGATGGAGTCAGTCTGCTATCATTTTGAGATGAAATAGGATCAAGTTGGCAACTACATGCGAATCGGCAAAAATCACAGATCTGCTGTTGTCTTTTGCTAATCTGTTGCTGTCTGCATACACAGAAATGCACATTTGGCTATAAAACAGTTCATATTAACTACTTGCATTACAAAGCCAGAACTTTAGAAATTTGAAACAGAAATTCCTCCACTTAAATAGTTGCTGCAGGACAGCAATTTAACTGCAAAATAAGTGCTCAGCAATTTTGCTTTTACATAGGAATATAACCAGAATGCAACCATTTGGCAAGTTAAGTCGAGCCCCCTATTGCAACGAGACGTACCACAGACGAGTTGCGCAGTTTCTCATCAGCACAGACCGACTCAGACTGACTGTAACATCTTGACAGTCTGTCTGCGTTTATAAATTAGATGGGAGTTATTTGCAGACATTGGCCAATCTGTCTGAGAGTGATTGCGAGTCAGACCATAATTGTTTTGAAACAGGTTCCCTCCAATCAGGTGATCTGTGCATTCGCCTCGCGATGAAAAGTGGTCACCCAGAGGTTGAGCGTGCAATACCTTAAACCTCTGGGTAACCACTTAGTTGCCACAGCTACTTGCAATCGATCACCAGTGGGAAAAAATTCAATACAGTCACCGGGCAACCTTTTTTTTTTCTTCCTTAGTCGCAAAGAGGTTGCTGTCCTAGGTTTACTCTTGTGTGACTGAGCCACAAAGTAACATATTAAAATGCCATTCATTTTGCCCTTTAGTCATGTATATTCACATTAATTCTAATGAACTGGCCATAGGTGGCATTAGCTGACGTATGTTAACGGCTAACTTACCACAAATTTGTTGTTGTAATGTTACAATGTTACTGGACAAGGTGAACGAGATTTGATGCATTTTAAAAGGCAACCACACTCAAACCCATCATTATGTTTAGTAAACTAGTGCATGCCCATGCTACAGTATTATTTGGCCTATTGGTGCTGTTGGTAAACTGATATACTTAATTACACTGAAAAAAGTAAATAAAAGTCGTATGTTGCATGTGAAGTTGTATGAAAAATGGGTCATTTTAGCTCATTGCTAGGTGATTGATAGACACTGATAGACATTTGTGGACGTAATGAGAAATTATTGTTGTGAAATTAAAACAATAGGATCCTTTCATAAGGTTCTCAAGGTAGCTGCTTAAAGACAAGGTCATTTCAGCATAGCCATTGCTAGGTGGTTGCCAGACAATGTGAGTGTCATAATATATCATGCATAGTTCAACTTTTGTGGATATAAATTGGTTGTTACTGTCATGAAATAAAAAAGATACAATACTTTCATAATGTGTTATGGGTGCATAAATGCTAAAAATGAGTTATTTTAGCCCATTGCTATCATGTTGCTAGGCAACAGGGTGATGCCGTAATATCTGATATAAATGAGAACCTTCAGGGGACTAAGATGTACCTGTGTGCCAAGTTATGTTGCTCAACTCCTGATGGTCTAGGAGGAGTTTGCAGACAAAGAAACAAATATACCACCAGAGATTTTGTGTATTGTAGTAAGATCAAAAATTTCTCTAAGTTTGAGCATTGTTGAAAACATTTGTGATAATGTAAGTGCACAAGTAAACAAAATGTCGCTTTTAGACATTTAATTGCATAAAAGTTGTCAGTGATTTTTCATGTTTTATGTAAGACGACACTGAAGGAACTGCCCCAAGAAATAAACCCCCTTTTTGAATTTAGATGAAGGAGATTTTTATTGCGGACCTTGACTGAAGAAAGAGCCGTCATGGCCTCTGTGCCCCGTGAGAAGCGTTTCGTCATCTAAATTGGCTTCATAATGGCACGGCAGGTCCTAGTCAAATGGTATTCTACTCTGTTTATTTGGATATTTACCCCCTTCAGAGGGAAGATGTAGAGCTGATTCTGAAATGTTCAAGATAACAAGAGTGTTTTCGTCCCACACCCAGAAGTCTCAGAAACAGTCTCTGTCAATATATACCTTGAAGCGCAGACTTTTCCACATTTCACTTTCAGGTGATGGTGTTCTTTTATGAAAAATGTATAATGCATAACCAGCTCCCAGATTATCACATTGTAGCACCTGCAATATGTGAAACTTCAAACCCGGCTGTATTGTGGAAGCTGAACCTTCAAACACGAATGATATGCACTGCAGCACTGAATCCACATCAAAGAGGCCCAGTGACTAAATGAGATGCTCGATCCAGGGCAGGTTTGCTCAGGAGCATCACTGCTGCTGGAGGAGAGAGAGAGTAGTGTTCAGAAGCTTTGCACGGGAATTGCTTCACATGCTGGGAAAACCCAGGGTGTGGGAGGATCAATGCCTTCACCAGCAGAACTCGTACTTCCCTCCAAAACCCAGCCGCTTCATCGGAGGCTGTAATAGGTTAAATACTGCCGCTTCATCCAAGCTAAGGGTTCTGCACTATCAAGGAAAACCTAAACCTTGGCTTTAAGAAGATGCAGAATCAATGGTAATTGAATTTAGTCAAATGAGAATTGACCAAGCTGAAGCTTAGATGGATAAAGTATTGTTTTCCCTTTAACCACCATCTTTACCCTACTCCTTGACTGAAAGCATCCATTGCAGTGTTTGCTGGTCATCAGTGGGTTGTACTCAGTTCTATCTTTAGCAGTACTTTGCTTATGCATTATGGGTACTGCCAGTATATATTCAGATTACACATTGTGACAGAGTAGAAGTCCCAAGGTAGATGTACCAACACGTTTGTACTCTTTTAGCTGTACGGCAGTGCTCCCCAATAAGCCTTGGATCATTTTTGGATCAAGCCAGCGAAGTTGCAAACTTGTATGCAGAGCTCTTTGGCTCTGATTCTCCTGAAAAAAAAAAAATGCAATGATTAGAAGTGGGTTAGAGGTTGTTGCCTTTGCCCAGGCTCTAACAAACGCCATGCCCTGAAGGGGCATCCAACATAAAGGCTTACCTACTGGAAGTTGCAGGGGTGTAAGGTAACAAAAACCAGCCCAGCATTGCTTGCTTTACACACAGCCTCACACATCAAAGGCTTTCTGCTCAGATAGGGCACGGCTGGAAACAACGATCATTTTTTTTTCAGTTATTTACTAAGTTGAAGGAGAAAAGAAACCCGTGGCCTTTCTGAGCATGTGGGGCAGAATTTGGTGACACCAAGCATGCATGGTGTTTATCACAGGTGACAGAATTTGAGGGTTGGGTTGGGTGGGGGTTCTCAGTTGACTGGAGGGCTGTATCAAGAAGCACAGCCAGTTCATTTAGACAGAACATCAAAGTCCTCCAACAGCTCCTTGGGGCCCAGAGATTGAAGTCTGAGCAGAGACAGGCTTGCAGGGAGTTATTGCTGCTGCCAGGGAAGTAGATCCTACTCTAAGTGCCTCGTGTAAACCGTGCATTCTCATTATGATCATTACAAATCAACACCGTTGACACATTGTGTTTTTGCGCACTGTAAGCAGGCTGTGGACGTACTCACCAAATGGACAAGTCGGTTCTTCTAAGGGGCCTTGCTTTGAAAATGTCACTAAAAGTTATGATTAAGTATGTTCTCTTTTCTTTATTTAGATTGCCATTGGATGCTTTTCAGCCTACATCATCAATTCACTATGATGTCTTAATTATTGTTTAGAAAGTAAAGGCTTTTGAAAAATCTGTTCTCCCTGTCATGCTTATGATGCCTGTTTAACATTTCCTCGGACTTGGTCAATTGTGGAAGAGGTGAATGGGGCCCAGCCTTGGTTGTTGGCTCTGGGCTCTTAATTGGAAACGCATGTGCACCACACTGTTGAAAGTTGTATTTAAAAAACAGAAAAATCCCACAGCACTACTTGACTTCGTGAAAGGCCCTCACCAGCTCATATTTTGCTGGAGAATACTTAAACCGGGTTTGATGTCTCATTGAAGGCAGTGACTTATTTCTCAGGGTGAAAGTATTCCATGACCTAATGTTTGGCTTTTACAGCTCGTTTTGTTAAATAAATAAAGAATAGCGACTTGCCTCCATTTGAATGGGCTAAATGAAGAAATACCTACGTCTGGTACCACTTAGAGAAAAGAGGACAGTTAAGGAAAAAGAGAGGCGCTTTTGTGCTCAAACTATTTGAGTAAACTTTCAGGAGGATGTACGCTAAAAGGGGGCATTTGTAATTTTTCTATTGCTTTCTGTCCTTACTTATTCTTCTCACACTTAATGATCAGTATTAAAACAAATATTCTCTGCTCGTGAAGAGACCTGGAAGGCTTTTGCGACATTTAATCGTGCCTCATTCTGGGATCTACATAAAAGCTTCAACTTTTTTTTTTGTTTTGCTTTTTGATCGCATTAAGTCAGCTTGTAGTTGCATAGATCTGAGTGCAGCTGTGCCAAAATGAGCATGCTAATGGCTGATTAAAACCTGAACCCTGGTGGGCCTTTGAGTTTCTAGCCACAGAAATCAACCCTCTCAAGTGTGTGCCTGTTGCTAAAGCAAAACCCTCTTGTTTGTTTTAAGACAGGTTAATTGCAAAACCACTGTTAGCACCCGTTCTGAGCTGTTTTATGGCACCAGGGTCTTGTCGTTTCTTTCCTAGTACAAAGCACTGAAAGGTCACAGTCTGTTAAGCTTCTTAGAGAGAGAGATGCATGAAACCAAATGGATTCTCTCCCCTCCCCTCCTTTTCCATTCCCGTCTCCGCTCATTGCAGACATTCCAGGTGTGCAAGTGTGCACTTGGGGGGCGGGGGGGGGGCTGCCATTGTTTTCCTCGGCACAAGCAGCGGAAGCAAAGAACGCCTCATTCGCTTTGATGAGCGATGTGTTCATGCGTGGGCTTCAATGTCACCCGCCATGAGGCAGCTGTGAAGTCGCAGCTCATGTCTGCGGTGCCATTTACTCAATGATGAAGTGAGGAGATCTCTGTTGGTTCCACATTCACCTCCCCTTTACACACACACACACACACACACACACACACACGTGCACATATATCCACTGACTGAGCACATGTTCCTCCCACCTCGGCTGTATTGTGACTGTATGTCACAGCTAATACCAGCATGCATTAAATCTCAGACTCTGTGATCACAATAATAAAGGTTGGCTGAGCGATTATGCAAGGCTTCGTCGTCAGAAGGATTTCACATCTGATTGCCCTGCCGCATCCTGCCTTCTTTCTCGTGTTCCCTTGAATTTGACTTTTACACGAAAAAAAAAATTGTTTGATTTCATTTTGCTTTTAGATACAGGAGATTTTGTTGCCCCAGCAAGAAATGGCACGGATTGCCATATAGGTGACATATTACCATCCCCGTTGAAGTTAATTTGCCGTCAAATTTGCGACGTAATTTAAGCTGCCAAAGGGAAGACGTGGGGAGTAGATTGTAACTCATAAGTATGCATTGGAAAGAGTGTTGATTAACATTGAGGGCTCGAGAGACAGACGCACTCAATGTGTATCATCTGGCCTCAGAGGTTGGCAGTGGAATTGAATGTGATATCTTGCATAACGTGTCCTTGCTTTAAGTCCTTGGTTCCAGGCTCAGGAAGAAAGGCTGCACCATTGGCTTGCTTGCTTTTTTGCTTGGCTGTTGTACAGTTGCCCAGGCTCCAGGCGAGCTCTGAGTGAAATCTGAAAGGACTTGTGAAACAGACAGTAGTCTACATATCTGGCAACAGTCTCACGTCAAATTACAGAAGGATATTTTGCACAGGACACTCGGTATGCCTGCCACCTTGCTGTATTCTGTAGTTAAAAGCAGCCACTTGTAGGTTTGATACACAAGACAATGGAAAAAAAAAATGTTCTCACGTGGCTGTGGAAAGGCAAAGCCATTCAGATTGTAAACAGTGGTTCATTAAACAACCTATTGTTTGAATCATATGTTGACAAAGGTCAAGTAAGTGGTGAATGAAAGGATGATTGTGCATTTTACACAACAGCTCTACATTTTCGTGTGATTATTGAACGATGCCCCTCTCTCATATTTCCCCACAGAATGTCTGTGGCAGTAGTATTTATTTGGCACATTCTCAGCATGCTCCCACTCTTGCGGTTGAAGTGTTGCGTAGCAACTGAGAAAAACAGCTTTAAATATTTTGGTTAAAAAGGTTTTAAGAAAATAAAGAACAGCCTGCAATTACTGTTCATTTCTCCCGAGTTCATAAGTTTAAGGAGCTGTAGAATTGTGCCAAGTAATAAATGAAATCCCAAATTAGGCTTTGTGTTGGCTTGGTAAAACTGAGAAACGATATGTCTAGAATACCGCGTCCTCTTGTGCCAGTTCAGTTATTCATCTGAAGCTATTTTGTTTATCGAATAAATGCTGGCAGCTGTCTGCACCTTCACTAATTCACAACTGTTTTGAAACAAAGCTCAGAGTAGTTTTCAGAGTGCAGCTCGGCTCAGTTTTCGAGCCAACTGAGTATATCTTTGACAGGATGGAAAATGTGTAGGTGAGTGCAAATTTGAAGTGATGTGCCTCAGGAAAACGGATGGGGATGGAGCGATGGGGATGGGGGCGCATGTGGAGAGAGGGAAGGCTGGATGACGCACAGCAGGTGACAGACAGACACTAATAGTAATGGCTCTTATCAGTGCTTCGCTCGCTCCCTCTTTTCACATGGGCTCTGACATCCTCCTCCTACTCCACCCCCTCCATCTAGCAGGGGGTGTTGGGAGCTCGCTGAGTTGTGCAGCCCGCTCAGACGGAAAGAGCCTGCCAAACACCGGTCCCCTCACATATAAATTGCATCATTAACATCGCCTAGATTATTCCAAGCTCTCCCACCGGGTTTATGGCAGCACCGGCTCAACTTAACTATTTGACTCACTGAAGACATTCAGGTTTCCTGAGTGAGCTGTGCTTATATGTGCTGTGAAATATGCCTGTTCTATTCTATCTTAAGGTTTTAAACAAATCCAGAAGAAATGTGCCTGCATTTTTCACTCAGTGAGGCTTATTAGGCTAATGTGCTTTATTTTCTGTCTTGAGTTGTCACAACTTGAGTTGTATGCTGTCACGCAGACTAAAGAATCCTGTTTGTTATCATGGCTGAGCTATAGTGCCACACTATTAATATCAACACATTTTCACTATGTCTCTATTTATATACCAAAATGTGGCAAATGTATTCAACATCACCTGTTAAATAATGTCCCTAATGTTCAGTTCAGCATTAAGAACCTCTGCGGGTTTTTGAGTTCATTAATTGGAGCTGTAGTGTTTCGTGAAATACTGGCAGTACAGTAATTTTATTCCCAATCCCAGTAATTCAGCTGAATAATATGAAATTGCCACACACAATATTAAGAATGTAATTTAAAAAATTCCCATATTGAATATGGATGATCATCATTTTTCAGTATTTAAATATTCATTAAATTATTTAAAAAATATTTCATGGAACTATTGGTTATGTTAATATATATATTTTACTATGTTAGTAAGTAATTCGCTCCTACCAGAAGCAGCTGGAGTTCATTCACCTAAAAGCTGTTTAGGCTTTCTCCATTGTCTTCTTTTGGCTGCCCCCTTTAGGGTTTGCCACAGCAGATCATCTGCCTGCATCTCACCCTATCCCTTGCATGCTCTTCTGTCACACCAACCCTCTGTTCCTTTAGCTTCTCTGTGGTCTTCCAACAGCACAGTTTCCACGGGCACCCTGCTGGTCAGCAATTCCAGTGGCGATCGTTTTTAACCCGGGCCTGTACGCCCTACAGATGCTCTTATTGATGTAACCCTCCCCATTTATCAGGGCTTGGTTGTCTAAAAGCTGTTTAGCTAGAAGCAATTAAAAATCAAAATTAAACAAATGCATTAATTCCCAGATGACAGACTGATTAAAAACGTCATGCTATAAAATTTGATGCTTCTGCACAAACACGAGAAACGTGAAAAGCCAAAGACTATTATGCAAATTCTACATGGTAAGGCTACTATGTTTTAAGTCTACTGGAACTATTTGGGTCCAGGGAGCGATTTTCAACAGAATAGTTGAGTAGCTGATAAAGTGCAACACCAACAGTGTCTTGGTGAGGTATTGTGGCACCAGAACAGGTTCAGTGTGCCTTGTCTTCTGTGCTCGACTTGACAGATGGAAGATGTTTGGTTCAGATATCCCATAGGTGTTCAGCTGCTTTGAGATCTGGTGATTGCAATGCTATAGCATATAATTCACATCATTTTTATGCTCATTAAACCACTCGGTGAGACAGTGCCCTCTGTATAGGGAATTGTTATCCTGGATTTGTCAGTCAGGTGTTTTTTGAGGTTATTAAATAGAAAAGAATATTGTACTCATATATAAACATTGATTAAACTCAGAATTTGTGGAAGCTGCCATATTGCCCCGCCGTCTTAAATACAGTGGCTGAGGCCATTCTGCCTAATCGCATTTTATGTATGTGGCTAGAGACTGGCCACATGTGTAGTATACCCAATATTGCTGCAATTACTTATTGTCAGCAGAATAGACATATGACCCTCCCGTCTCTGAACAGCTGACAACAAGTCGGCTAAACAACAACAACAGCTGGTTATAAGCTAACGTTATGCCAGCCAGTGTTAGCCTCAAGTGTCTTTTGATTATATTCTCACATTGTATGAGTTTAATTACTAAGTGTCCAAGTCCAACAATGTCAGATCCAAAAGTTTCACTAACAGCGACAAAATACAGCAGCGCTTACTGATAGAAAAGTACCGGATATCCTCAACAACTCACCTCAGTATCACTGTCATTGGATAGAAGTTAGCTTCACTGACTCATTACTATCAGACTCCTTTCAAAAGGTTTTACAGCCTTCTCCAGCTCCAAAGTAAACAGACTGTATCTTAATATATTATAATAATAAGATACAGTGTGTACAGAAATTTTTTTTATACACAAATAGTAGTAGAAACACTCCTGCCGAGCAGCATTATATGTGTGTGTGTTATGGGGAAACGCAAAGCAGCCACCTGTTGGCGTTATGGGGTATGGTCTAAATTTAATGTTTTTGGCTAACTAAAACATGCTTGTCCTACAGTGGCCACTATACCTAGGATTATGCACTTGAATTGGGAGGGGTAAGAAAGCAAAATTCTGTTTACTTCACTCTGCTGACATCTAGTAGTGAGATTTTACACATTGCACCTTTTGAGATATGGTGCTGAAATGGCTTGATCACAACCTGCTGTGGGAGGAGGTGCCAGGCTGTTGTGGCTGTGTATGGTTCTTCAACATGCTGCTCAGGCCCCTGCTTGTTAAATGAATAAATTGTTAAGTTGCCAATATGTCTTTTTTTTCTTCAGACTTCAGTCATTCAAACCAATAAACAATGCCAAACAGTCAATAGTAGAATAAGCTGTTTGGCATCGGCAGAGAAGATTTGGCAAGTTTTAATGGGTGCAACCCACATACTCAATTCTGCTGCTCAACTCACAAATGCGTTTTCCTTATAAATGTGGCAGCATTTAAGGGGAAATAAGCCCACTTTCCAACGGTATAAAAGATGTATTGCTGAGAAGCATTTTTACAAAAAAGAAATAATCAATCAAACACAAATTTCCTTGCTTTTTTTCTTTGTGCTAAGTTTGTTAGACAATCTGAAATCCACTGCAAATCAGAAGGAGGGTCTAAGGCCCATTTGATATCTGCAGTAGAGCAGGATAGAGCTTCTTCCTCAGATCAGTTAGCAATTAACTCTGTAATTACTATCTGAGGTCAGGGTTAAGCTCAGAGTGAAAGGTTGAAGCAGCAAACATTTTTATATGATCCTCTTACTCAATTATCCTTTCTCCCCGCTACAAGGTTTTACCTCATGAGGAGAATACATTACACAAAGCCCCTTGGCAATTACTCCTCAATGAATATCCTCATGGTGTACAGTCCATATGATTAATCTGGAATCCCCTCTGCCCCTGTCCAACTGCAGGCCTGGCTCTGCTTACCATGCAAGTTTCATTTTCACCTGAACAAATGGCTCCTTTAGACAGAAAGTGCCAACCTTTTACTTTTACTGGCTGCTAGGTAGAGGAAAAAAAACAAGAGAAAAAGGGGTGGGGGCACAACCTCCTGCAGCAATAACAGATATCCCAATGAGGGGGGAAAGAGGAGGGGTGGCATTATGGTGGTTGGTGGTGGTGGGGAGATTTTTTGGAGGGGAGACACTTAATAGTATTTAATAAAGGAACATTTATTTTTGTGCTTCGGCCTGTAACAGCCTCAGGAAATAGCTCAGTCTCTTGATCGGGAGCAAATCCTATTAACTTACAGTGCTCTCACTCAGGGTAATGGGCTCCACCTTGAGACTTGGGAGAACACTTTTCCCTCTGACACACTGATACTGGTGTCTGGAGGGCTTGGCGTTGGGTAGTCTAACACTTGGGCAGAGACTAATCAAGTCAAACAATCTGCCAGGCTGGAGCAACACAGAGTGAGGATGTTGATATCCAGCGAGCTCATTCAACAGGCCCCTTCACACGTTCCTAACCCAATACCAAAGGATCAGTGCACGGGATCGGTTCAAGATCAGGTTATTCGAGCCCCTGAGAATTGTAAAGCGATCCCAGAGCAGCTTTTGCTTTCTCAGGAGTGATCAGAGCTGTCGGTTCTGTTATAGACTGCTAGGGCCAGGGCCAAAGGGAACTCCTGGAGTCTCCATTTATTTCTGTCCAGCGAGGGAAGGACTGTCTGTGAAAGTGTTTGTACTGTGTGTGTTTGAGGGAGAAAGTGAGAACGAGAAACTCAATTTACAGTATGTGGGTAACCACCATCCCAGAGCCAATTGGTAGAAAAACTCCAATATCTTTTAGTGAAAACATGGTGAACCTCTAGTTTATTATTTTCTGTCAGGGTTCTGATGTTTCAGAAATGGCTGTAGTTAGTTTAAAGCTGCCACATACTGTAATTACCGTACTGCGAGAACCTCCCGAGAAATGGGAGCTTTCTATCAAAGCATAACAGCAATACGTAACTGAACGAAGTAAATCAGACATAAC
>JAMQGT020007523.1:0-55101 GCA_024447675.2 Pterophyllum scalare | reverse complement strand
CCCCACAAATGACCCCAGAAATCCTCTTTACACCCCCACGAGTGGACCTCCCTCTGTGTTGTTGATGTATGTCTTAGTGCTGAGAAAGCAGGTGGCCTGCTGGTTAAACCCTCAATGTCCAGACTGGCAAGAAGTAGGACTCCACCTCCTTTAGACCCCCCCCCAAGACTCTACATTGGGATTAGCTCATCTTCTGTCCATGAATCAGGAGTACACTTTGTGTTTGTACACACACACACACACGCACACACAAAACACTGTGGCTGTGAAATCCCCAGTATATATGACGTTTTAAACCAGATTTTGTAGCTGAACTAAGAGAAGAAATCCAAAATAAAGCATCTGAAAGAGATTAAAACTTTTCCTTTGTGAAGGTTTCAGGCAACTCTAAACAAGTTAATCACTACTTTTACAAAGACTTATTTATATAATCAGATCAGACACGAGTGGAGTCATATACAATATTGTACAAAAGTCTTGAGCCACCTCTCATTTTAGATTTTGCTGGGAAAATGGGAAATAAGTGTAGTGATTGACTGAAAGGGGTTATCCCAATTGGACTTTCATCAAATCAGCCAAGATGCAGAGGAAAGAAGGTCAAACTCAAACTAGGAAGAATAAGAATGACAAGTGGAACAATATTGTCATCCCTTATGTGGCAGGCTTGTCAGAGAAACTCAGAAGAATCTTCTCCAAGCATGACATCCCAGTACACTTAAAACCTAGTCACACTCTAGGGGAAAACTGGTCCATCCCATGACTCAGCTGTACATCTGCATCTGAAGGTCAAAGGGCACTCTTTTGAGGATGCCAATGTCCACATTTTGGACCGGGAAGACATATGGTTTGAAGGAGGAGTAAAAGAAGCCATCTATGTCCACTGTGAACAACAATCATTGAAAAGAGGAGGTGGATTACGTCACAAACTTTCCCTCGCTTACAATGCTCTCCTGAGCTCCCTCCCTAGGCGCCTCAACCCATATTCACACCTTTGTTCAGGTGACCTCTATAGGTCACTTGATACAATGGGGTGAAGTCCCAAATTGGTTTTACCTGAAACCACTGATTGTAATGACCAGAAGTCCAGTCGCCCTTTTTCAAGCTCCAGAGAAACATGTAAACACACAGTTTGTACAATTTAACAAAAAACCCAGTATCCATCCATCCATTGTATGATTACCTGTTTTTCAACATAGCATTTCTTTAAGCAGTCTTCAGCAATAGTTCTCCAGGCTTCTTGAAGGACATTCAAAGCTCTTCTTTGGATGTTTCTGCCTTTTGTTCTGTTCTCTTGTCAGGATGATCCCACGCTGCTTCAGTAATGTTGAGGTCCGGGCTCTGGGGAGGCCAATCCATGACTGATGGTGTTATACTGTGTGTTTTCTATCCAGGTATGCTTTTACTGCATTGGCAGTGTGTTTGGGATCATTGTCATGCTGAAAAAAATGAAGCTACTGTCAATCAGATGCTTTCCAGATGGTGGATCAAAATCTGATGGTACTTTTCTGCATTCATAATTCCATCAATTTTGACAACATCTCCAGCAGCACTGGCTGAAATGCAGCCCCAAACCATGACAGAGCCTCCACCGTGTATTACAGATGGCTGTAAATGCTCACTGCTATACTTTTCTCCTGACCTTCTCTGTACACACTGATGTTGATTTGAGACAAAAAATTCATATTTGGATCCGTCACTCCATCAGATCTGAATGGCTTCTTGACACCCACCCTTCCACTGAGACCATTTCTGATGAGGCTATATTGCTCTGTGATACAGCCTGTTTGGTAAGTTAATTTCTAGGGTTTTCACTAGTCTGTTACAAGGCACTAATTAGCAGATATGTGATTTTCTATCGATGCAGCTTGCTGACCAAATTTGCTAGTTTCAGCTGATAAATTAGCACTGAACCCTCTCCAAAAATACCAGAATTGACGGTGGCATTAAAGCCTAGGTCAAGACGACAAAGCAATGGGTAACATCATGGTGGCAAACACAGACACACCAGGACACATCTGCCTGATGTGATTGACGCATCATAGTCAATCAGAGTGAGCTGCTGTCACCACCAACCCATGAGGACATCCCTGCACAGATCTGAACATCCAGTCGCACACAGAGTGCGTCACCATGTGATGCCAAAAGAGAAACGCTCCAAACTTGTTGGTAGACATTCTTGTGGAATAACCGTGACTGTCGCCTCACTTAGCTGCTGTGTATGTGGGTCATGTTGGTGTGTTTGGGCAGCAGCTGAGGGGAGGTGTGAACACACTGCTGCTGCTGCATTTAAATAGAGCGTGACAGACGAGGAAAGAGTCAGCTAGAAGAAAGATTACAAATTATAAGGCGAGCACCTCAGATACATACCGGATGTCTGTGATGGTTACTACTTGGGAGGAGGTGTTCCGATGGCTAAGCAAATGCTGCAAGGGCATCAGCGTGGTCATCTTCGTGATCCCATGCACTTCTTATGGTAATCACACACAGGCATCTATCGCTTTTTATGTGAACAATCGCGTGCAAAAAACAGGCTTTGTTCCCACTTTTTGAGCTTTGTTTACGGCACGCATGCTTTCCACATGCTGCTTATTGAATTTGTGGCTCATAAACGAGACACATCTACAAAAAGCACTGTTAGCAGTGCTTTGTGTGTTTAAATCCAAATGAAAAATCCACCTCCGCATACACAGAATGCTCTCCACTGAGACGAGCTTAGCAGAAGAGAAGAAGGAAATAAATGGAGAGCAGTTTCCTGAGTTTCCTGTCGTTGTCCAGTGGTTCAATACTTTTTTTTTACTTCATCCCTCATATTTTCCATTGACCTTGAAGCAATAACAAGACAGTGTGTGTTAGAATTGAGACAAATGTTTAACTAAATCCCACACTTAAGTTAGCAAAAACCTGAGTTATTTAGGCTTTTAAAGAGGAACATTACATCAGACTTTTAAGGTGGTCAGTGTGTGTCCAGTATGTGTGTTCTCCACTGTGCCCCTGTCCTCATTTATCCTGCATCCAAAGTCACATTCCTCAGAGGCACGTGCCCCCGCCACCGGATGATGAGCCTTCTGAAATTTCAAAACAAACCGGAGACAGAAGCGTGGAGAGAGCGGCACGTAGCCTGCGCCCCCACCGGGGGAGAGAGGGGTGGATTATGGGGGATTATGGCCCTATGTTATCCTTCACTTTTCCTCCCCTCAGCACCTTCTCCGTTCCCTGGAAGATGTCAAAACAGGAAAAGTTTCCATCCCAAAGGCGTCCAGTCACCATAACTTGGCAATTTGGACAGGGGTAATGATTTTTTTCCCTTTCACTCTGTTGTCTGAAGATTTTCTCAACTATGTTGAACTGGTTCGTCTGATTCTCTAGCGTCTGCAGTATTAATTTTTTCCATTGTGTCACTGTGGAAAAGCATTCTTGGTATATGCTGCTGGAAGCTTTGCAGTGAGAATAGAATAAACCACGCAAGGGCAGGGTTGAGCTTTAAAAATTCATAGAATGCACAGAGCCCTCATCTCTAATGTGTTTAAATTAACACCTAAATGTATCTGCTTTTTTCCTTCTAACTTTGGGAATCTTTGTTGCCTATGTGCCGTAACTCCAAATGGCACTTGGAATCTCCTTAAGCGCACTTCACTTCAATTATGTTTGTTTTGGCCTGATGTCCTGTGAGACTGTTGCCTAGTGTGTGTGTGTGTGTTTTCCGTGGAGCCAGACAGTCATTACACCACTACTAAACTGACACAACAGGACAGACAACAACAGGCCCGGCAGTGCTATGTTCACTTAAAGAGCTTTCCTCTTAATCAGGCTGTTTATGGCACAGACGGATCCAGTTTCTGAGAAGGATGCTTGACAGACTTTTAGTTTATGAGCCATAAAGCAGAGTGCAGAGTCGCTGTCTGGCGGGTTAGGCAAAAATTAATAAAAGGAGAGTAGTTGAAAACTTTAATTAAATACAAGCTACCACCTCTCAATAAAAAAAAAAAAAAAAAAAAACACGAAGAAGAGGAGAAACACAAGCCACATTTTGGCATCACACTAAAACAGACAATTCAACAACAGTTTGACCACAAGAGTCAATTTGTGTCAGTACTGCGTCTGACCTATTTTACTCCATACATCACAAAACCAAATAGGTTATCAGTCAGCAGTTCATACTGGAACCATGCAATAAGTCAGTAGGTTCATTTAATAATATTGAACATTTCACCAGTGAGGTGATTCCTAAAGAGCTATTAGCTAAACACTTGGCATATAAGATCTGAGAAAACTGGACAAGTGGAGGACAAAAGAAGTGGCAGGCCTAAAAAATACCTACAGTAGATACAGGAGCTGAGGGATGCATCTGGTCCTTCAGTTGATCCATCTACTGTTCCCCAGAGCCCAGACCTCAAAATTATTAAAGCAGCCACCCCTGATCACCGAACAAAAGGCAGAAACATCCAAAGAAGAGCTTTGAATGTCCTTCAAGAAGAATGGAGAACTATTCCTGAAGACGACTTCAAGAAATGACAAGAAAACTGCCTCAGAGAGTTCAGGCTGTGTTGAAGAATAAATGTGGTCACGCCAACTATTGACTTTGAAGCCTGTTGGACTTGAACTGTTTTTGCCTCATATTTATTTATATGTATGTTTGTATGTTTCAGTAAGTTTCTGCATCCATTTCCCAAGGAAAATATAAAGATATGAGGGGTGGCTCAAGATTTTTGCACAATAATCTACCACATTTGTACTTTTTTCTTCTTTTTGATATGCATAGTCACATCATATCTACTAGGGACATCCTAGCCTTGAACCTGTGAATAATAATTTTTAACCCCATAAAATGACCTACAAATAGTTATATGCTATAAGATGCTATAAGCAGCCTGTTAATTCTGCATGATTTCATGATATCAAACAGGTAATTCTCACTCTGTGTAAGATGCATTAACTGAAGGAAGGCTTGAGGCTTTAACTTTTGGCATTAGCTTCAATCTAAAATAGCAGATGACTTATATATGTAGTCATCAACACTGCCCTTTGAAATCAACATTTAAGTCACTGAAAGACTGCCCCTTTTTCAGCTAACATGTTTTGTGTGTTGTTTAAGAGTGGGACATCTGCCACCGTGAACCTTCTAAAGTGCATATATGCCATATAAAAAGGAGATGCTACCAGACGATAGTGCAGCGTAGCAAAAATGATAATTTCTTTGCACTGTAGCATCAATAGCAACTGATTTCCAGCCTCAACTGTTTTGCAAATTCAAGTGCAGACAGTCCTGAGATGTCTGACCGACAATGTGCTGAGCAGCAAAAACCAGAGTGCACGCATGCCTGTCACAATGCCATTGTGAGCATTAAATGTGTCCTTCCTCTGCTGCTACATAGAAACTCAGCACTCAGACTTCAGAACACAGGAAACAGAAGTCCTGACCTTGTGTGACACAGTAGTGTGACCTAAAACCACGGCGATCTCGTAAATAGCCACAACCCCCAGCCGGTGTCGCAAATGTTTCTCTTTGGCACTGATGAGCAATGTGAACGTGACCTACTTGATAATCCAGAGTTTTTGCATGTAAATTATTCTTGTTGTTGTGTGTGCTAGATTCTGTCCTCTATGCAAATTCTCCACAGTGGGTGTGTTTGAGCAGGTGTGCACCAAATGGTGAACAAAGCCTGAGGCCTCTCAAGAAAAGATCCACTAAAAGCCACGCAAGCCTGACCCTAGATCAGCCCAGATACAGGAAGTTTTTTGTAAATGATTAAAAGAAAAAAAAAAAAATCATCTGGTTGACATGTGCCTGTCTGGAGTGTGCAAAACTCCTCACAGGAACTCACAAATCCTCCTGTTTTGTTTGTGGAGATGCAGCCTGGGTGTGCTCTGTGTGCAGATAATTTACGAGAGCAAAGTGACTTCACCAGAAAGCACATTTACTCTGAGTTCATCCTTTAAGCGAGCTTTCCTCTGCAGCTTGTATTTCTGTCCCAGGATTCATTTTGCTTACCCTCCTGACAAACAGCAATTTAACTGAGATAGATGGAGCTGATGTGGGTCGGTCTAAATATCGTTCTTGGCCTCACACAAAGCATTCAACACACACACACACTTCTAAGCACCGTCTGAGATCAGCCTTTATCATTGCAGTGTTTCCTGTTTTTTTCCTGTTTCTGAGACAGAGGAAGAGAAATCAGTGGTCGTCTCTTTTCTTCCTCAAGCTGTCCTTCGCGTCTCACCTCGCCGCATTTCCACATCCATCGTCTTTTTCCATCAGCAGCGAGAAGACACGCAACGCTATCACCACTACCAAATCTGTAAGTTCTTCTCAAGCTGTATTTTTCTTTCCTACGCTGGACTTTTCTCCTTCTATAATCAGTCTGCATCTCTGATGAGGGAAGCACTTTCTCTAAAGTGCTGCTTATACACAAGACTCTGTGACTTTGACAGTCCTTTCCCTGTTTAATCCTTAAAGTGTGAGAGCACTAAAAAGACTTTAATGCAAACACTATAAATGCTCAATTTTCAAAAGGAAGCCAAATAATTTTATGCACTTTGAATGACTCTAGTATTCTAAGTAGACAGTGTTTATTATTTTTTTAAACTCTTCTCTCCTGTGATGTGTGTGTCCCTCTCACGTTTTCAGTGCGGCTCCAGGCAGCAGCCGGCGACACGTGGAGCCAACATCAGCAGGAAGAAACTACAGACGGAGGCAAAACAAAGAGGAAAGCTCAGACACAGCCGAGTGGAGCTTAACTTGGGATGACATTAAAAACTGTCCATCTTCTTTAATTGGACACATGAGCAGCAGGCATGTGATAACTCCACAGGTCATAACTCTGTGCTATGCGGTTATATGTAACTCAGTTAGCATTAGACTGTTAATCATCTCCTGCAATTGGTGTGTCGTAAACTATAGTGCATTCATTTGAAGCCAATCAGAGCCAATCAAAAGGCATGTGACCTTCAGGTGAACACTACCAGCTGATCCTAATTTACCATCATCAGCTGATAGAAAGCAACTGGTTTTCAAGAGAAGCACTGAAATGGCAGCATGAACACTTTCCATTTCGTGGTCCCATTCCACGTCTACCCTGATGCATATGTGGCCTTTCAGTATGATCCCAATCTCCAATGGGCTGTTTCCACATGAAAAAACACTGCTAGCTACTAAGAAAACAATGAAAAGAATTCAAAAATCCTTGAAATATTCCTACTGTCCGAGCCAAACGCATGCTCGATCATCTACATCAGAACTCCCTGTGAAGGTGAGGTATGCAACTCCTTTCAACTTGTTGAACTGCAGTCGTACACTGGGGTTTTAATCTGTGACATCCTGCTAGAAAACATTGATATGCAGGGCAGCTCTAAAGAAATGCTGTGCTCACGACTTCAACCAATTTAATGAAAGCATGTGAGATTTTACCTTCAAACTATAATTATTTTAAGAGCTACAGGCCCTCAAAGTTTATTGAAATTTGGTGGTTTTAACAGCCACGCAATGCCACAATCGCACCTTGCAGTCACTGAGTTGACCATGAACTCTTCTGTATACCAAAGTACATTATACTGCTAAAAGTATTCACTCACCCATCTAAATCAGGTAATTCACTGAAACCAACCAGCTGCTCTGTACCACAGCAACAGTGATCCTTGAGATGCTTGGCTATAAGACGATCAGCCACAAGGAACAGTACCCTCCACGGAGACTAAAGGCCAAGCTCAAGGCAGCACAGAGGGAAGTTAGCCAGCTATCAGAGCTGCATAAAGGGGTGCCTAAAGAGTACAAGCTGTCCATAGCGGAGCCCATAGAAACAGCCAAGCAAAGACTCACAGCCTTGGGTAGCCACTTGAAGAGGCATACCAGAGACATACCTTTATACTAGAGTCAAATGTGACAGCTAATGCTTTGTTCAGTTCTTCTTTGGTATGATTTTATTGGGCTGATATTAAGTTCAAACTAAACCAACCTTTAGAGGAAGAAGAAGTGTTTGATTTGTGGTTGGAATTTAGGCCCATCTCAATCTGACCGGCTACATGGCCTCAGAGCAGAAAGTTAAAGCAAAGATGCATTCTTCGTGATATCTTGAAGAGGAGTAAACACTGTGAGGTGGCTCTTAGAGATGCACTGTAATTTAAATCAATCTGAGGGTAAACTTAACCAAATTTCTCCTGAAGTCTAAATGAAGGCTACTTGCCAGCATGTAGCTTCACCTTGTTTCACTATAACACTGAAATCAAAATAGGCCAACAAATATACACACACAAAAAAAGTGTTTTTATTTCATGAGACCTTCTACCCGTATTCTCTTTCCTCTTTTTTGTGTAGCTTATTGGTGACCAATCCCTAGATTATTTTACATTACCTAAATGCATTTATTCATGTAATTATGAAGAAAGGAACAGACAAAAACTGAAGGCCAAGACAAAGAAACACTAATTGCCTTCTCGTGAAATAATGACACCAGAAATATAATAGATACACACACACACACACACATACAGAGGTAATATTTAGGTCAGTCCCGCTGTGGCCCACACACTGTTGAGACCCCCCTCCATCAGCACCACCATCTCTCCTCCCTTAAGCTAAGAGGTTTTAGGCTTTCAGAAGTACAGCGTGTCCCAGCTCATGAAGCACACGTATTCGCTCACATGGAGAATTTCCCCGTCCGGCTTGAGCGCAAACAGACAAACCAACTATTTGCATTCTTTGCATTGTTTTAAATATTTCCATCAGCCATGCAGAGCGACATGTCCTCCTCTTACAGAGCAGGTTCAGGCTGCAGGCATGTGTGGGATACCTAAAGCCCGCAGCTGATCAAAAACAGAGTTTACTGGAATTCAGCACATGTTAAATAGTAAAATGGATTTTATTCTATTCTTCTGTGAAAAAATATATAGCTGCATTCAGAAATAATATATTCAATTAATTGTCTTGTATTTCTTCAAATTCATAATAAATTCCAGTACTTTTCCTGGGAAAATAATTGGTGAAATAGATGGTAAATTTACTTTTCCATACTTGGTGATGAATGTGCCTTGTTTATTATGTAGTACTTTCTGGGAAACTACCAGGGAAATGAACTGGAAGTGTCTTCAGACTAAAGTGCATCACAAAGTTTTAAGGTCAACGATAACAACTTCGCTCACTTAATGATGAGTATGGTATGATTTTAATAAAAATAAAAGGTAATGATTTTATTTACTATGTTTAATCAAGTTTTAAAAACTATTTTAAGCACTACTGAGAGTTTCCCCTAAATTATATCCTCAAGCAGGTCAGTCCTGAGCTACATACATGCACAAATTGTTTCTATCCATTAAGATATTCCTGAATCTGACATTTGTGGGCAAAGATTTACTGTCAATCTCATGCTTCCAGACTTCATCATCACGACTCCTGCATCTTCAAAACATTCTCCAAAACGATCTTATTTCTCGCCCTCGTCCAACTCTCGGACAAACATTGTGTTTGTAACTTTAGAAATGTGGGAATAGAAGCTTGGCACGAGTCACGCAAACTCAGACTGATACATGAGCATGAAGAGAGAGAGAGTAAGAAACCCACAATAACCAAGCAGAGGTGGGGTCAGTGCTTGAGCTGAAGTCACGATATAGCAGAGTGTGGGCAGGATGTGTGAAAAACTGTTGGATCTCAAGCGCTTCAAACAACAAACCCGCTGCCTTTTCAGGCTTTTGCACGCCAACGGTTGTCTGTTTGGTTTTGGCAGCTGTGTCTAATTTGTAATTTTTACAATAAAAAGTGTCAAAGCAAACAGAACATTAGTTGTTGTCGAGGCTTACAAAGACATCCAGAGTAACAGGAGCTGACAGTGAAGCTTGTTGTGATGGATTAGTCCCAGAGAGAGCCTCTCAGAGCAAAGTGACTGATGTAATGCCACATGCTTACATGAGGCACCCCAGCAAAATAAACTCTCATACTGATACTCTCCTTATGTAAGAAATAACAGCAGGAAAAGGGCAAATATTAGTGTCTGAACACCCCCATACACCTGCTCTATGGTACTAGGCAGTAAACAAGCAGACCCTCAGATACAGCAATTAAAAAGGCAGCTGAGTTTGTTTGCATAATGTGTTTATCTCAGTCTGGAGCCTCTTTTTGAAATGCAAACAGGAGAAGTCTGTCTACAGAAGTCCCTTTTGTGCTGAGTGACCCTCATCTCGCCTGTAAGGAGAAAGATGCTGTAGATACCCTACATTTCAGGTGTTTATTTGTGGTTTGTGAGAGATAAAGTCAAGCCTTTTAACATCATGTACAGCTGATTTTCACTCTATGTAGCATCATGTTATGCAAATTTCTTCCTCAGTTAGCTGACATATTTCATTCAGGCCAAATATCAAAGATCAACCCCTCGGGTTGCTGTGTGATATTTCCAACAGGTAAAAACCTCCAACACAAAACACTGTGAGGGTAAAGTCAGCAGCCTTGACCTTTATGGGTAAAAGTCTGACCATAATGAGTTTTTAAAAACTCCAATATTGTCAGCGTAACTTCCGTCTTATCAGTATTATAAGTGCAATCATAAAAGTTCAACAGCTTTGCTCATGAAAATGCAAAATCATACCTGATCTAAATTTGGCAGAGTTCCTCTTCAAGGTCACCTCCTTTTCACCGCAGGACCACTTCAAGTGCTTCAACCAGACGTAGGAATGTCTACTAGTAATGAAAGGTCAGCTAGAAAGTGATGGGCTACTTGCGAATGATCACATATGTGGATGGAGCTTAGGTACTTACCATAGTGTTGCTCTGAGCTAAATGCTATTATCAGCATGCTAAAATACTTGGAATAACAAGTAGTTTTATCTAAGTTTTAGTATACTAATATATAAAGTGCAGGTGAGGCAGATGGGAATGCCATTATTTCTTTACAGATTTGAGCAAATATGTTATGCAACTATACTTAAAATGTATCCAGAGGGGAATGCCGTTCTACTAAATTTCATGGGAAAATCCATTTTAAAAAAAATTGTTGAACAACAGGAAAAGTGCAGGATATAAAATTCCTCTGCTGGGGACACAGCGAGAAAAGTGAAGCCAGCCCGGAAGCACCTTAAACCTGGATTCTTTTGAAGGGCCACCAGGGAGTGGCCATTATACCAACCATTACTTGTGGTTATAAAAAGTCTATGGGAAAATGGCTCTCTCATTTGACCTCTGTAAACACGTTCCTGCTGAGTTTATAGGCTCAGTCACTCATTTCAGGTCAAATTAAATAAGTTAAGTCCATTTTGTAAGACTTGGTTATACTATGTTTCAGAAAGGAATATTATCTGGGGTAATTTCATTGCCTAACAATTTGTAATTAACAAGGTATTAACCAATGAGAGTGCAGTTTCATAGTGAGACCCACCCCTCTCTTGTCACACCTGGTTTCAAAACACAAAAATCAAAAACATTTTAACAGGCGCAAGTGTTGGTTTCAAAGCAAATGTGTCATATTTAACAGTACTCCAAATGCAGGACTCAAAAGCAAACAATGAAAGAAACTTAAAGTTCCCTTCATTTCAGGCTTGGGGGGGGGGTAATCCAAAAGTACTCAGTCCATAAAGGGAATTCCAAAAACACAAAGTCCACAAGAAAACTCTAATACAAAAGGTCCAGAGGGAAGTAAACCAGATCCAAATACAAAAGATGCACACAAGAGAATGAACAAGAGAAAGAAAATAAGGCAGACACCATGACAAAGGAAAACTGAAGCTATCACAGGTAATCAGGGGAACTTGAAACATAAGCGTAATGTAACACAACTGAATTCAATCTAGATAACAATACACAAGGAAGTAAAATGAAAAGCAATGCACAAGTGATAAGGACTCAGCTCTTTGTAGCTAATTTCATCTAGCAATCTCCACCTTGGCAGGCGGAATAAACACTTTTCCCTGGCCATCGGTGGTTACCAGAGGGTCACTGACCAGTATCTAGGCCACTGTGCCACCGGGGCTTTAGCAATTAATTTCACAGTGACTGCCAGCAACCACTTGCAACAGGGACTCGTTCAGAGTACTCATTTCCCACCCCATGACCTGTGGTTGCCAGATGGTTGCCAACGGGGCTCTAGGCCTGTGTGACCGAGGTAGGTAATTTCCAGTTGATGACAACTGTGATAGGAACATTTTTTTAATAACTCACACACTCAAATTTTAATAAAGCATGAATTATGCATAATTAAGGGGATGGTTAGGTGTCTTGTTTGTTATCCACCTGTAGCCTATCAAAAAACATTGTAAGAAGTTGGTTGTTCAGTTTTTTCCAGTATTTTTAGCTTAAGTCTTGAGTGGTGGCTCAAGACTTTTGCACAGTAGTGCATGACCAAAACCAGAATGGCTGCAGTCAAAATGGCACAATGGGTGAGATTACAGTGGCTACATTGATCTTTTTATGCAGTCTGTGGGCTAGACCAAAGTGTTGCATCATCCCTACATCCATAACACCATCATAAAACAGATGACGCGTCCAACTTGGGGCAAAATTACATCAGAGAAACAAATATGGATGTTGCACCAGAGACAGTCATTCAATATAATGAAGCCCAGTGTTACTGAATGTAGCGCAATATTTAGTCTTAAGTCTGTCTGACGTAAACTCTTTGCAAGTCATCCACCAAACTGGGAATCATTTCCGTCTCCACTTTTCATCCCATATGACATTAACAATGAATAATTCAATTGTACTCACATAACAGTTCTTTGATGCAGTAATGAAAGACCAGTATTACAAGATTTATCTGTAAATTCTTTCATAACATCCGCCCTCATTTCAAAGGCTGGACGAATCGAAGTTGTGAGCGAACATGCAAGGTTTGCTTTTTTGTTCAGAACACAAAAGCAGGTGTGTGTGTGTGTGTATGTGTGTGTGTGTGTGTGGGGGGGCATGTTGTTTCTGTTTCTTACTGGCAACATTCAATACCCCGAAAAAAAAAAAATCAGTGCTGACTGATAAAATTGCAGCTGTGGTCTCAGTGTGATGGGGAATAAATCGGGAACAGTTTGTACAGGAAATGGCAACGCTTTTCTTTCTCTGTATGTGAGAGAGGGAAAGAAGCAGTGGAGAAGAAAAACATTTGAGTTTCAGTTCCTTTTCCACCAATGCTCCCTTCTGGGTTTCATTCATAATTTACTGCCCCAATGTTCTGTCTGCAATTAGGATACAGTGAGGGAATGAGCACAGGCAAGCCTTTCTCTTCCTGCCAGCACGCACACTTGTTCTTATGATGTGATGGATGGCCCGGGAATCCTGCCCCCCCCCTTCCCCAGCTGTCCTACTTTCTGGCTGTGGAGGAATTAAATCAGCCTCCTCATCTCTTGTGCTGCAGTTTCAAGAAAGGCCAGAGTTTTTACAGTCCTGGCTGCCTGTGTGGTATGTAAAGCATGCAGTGCCCAAGAGGACACTGTTTATTTACCACTCTATAGGTAGTGTGGCAAAGGCGTTCTTCTAACTTGTGGGGACTATTTGAATTTACAACCTGGTATCATGTGCCAAACATCTAGGCTGATATCATGTTCTCAAATTTTGCCCATTTACAAAAAGTCACGCCGTCACACATTTGCATCAGGCTGTTTCTTGTAATCTGGGTCACTGTGTACTATTTATACAGCCCCATCAGATTAAAGTACAAAGAAGATTAGCCGTGTAAAATGGCACTGGATACTTGTATGGTATGAACGTGAGAATAAAATCACAAGTTTTCCTTCATGTTTTACACAATAGTCACACAAACTACATGTATCCAAAATGCCCACTTCAGCAGAGACAATGGTACTTCAAGTTAAATACATTTTTATTTAAAATCTTCCCAATCAATTTATTTGCTCATATACTGGCTCCCAAACTCTGGACAGCAGCAGTGTTTGACCAAATATCATTTTTAAGGCTTTCTTTGGTGACAGAACAACAATTGTAGAAGACATTTGGGTTGGCAGTGCTGGTGTCTTTATATTATCTATGGTTCAGTACAATTAAATTTTATTTATATAGCGCCAAATCACAACAACAGTTGCCTCATGGTACCTTTGGTTCTGTTATTATCTTTATGTTGTTAAATACCGATTCTTGGATTTTTTTTTCTTGTCCAGCGATAACTGTGGTTTTTGGTCTTGCTGTCAGAATTTGTTTTGTTTTTAAAAAAAAATCTATTTCCTCTTTAATTTTGAAGGTTAAATCCTCATGTAGCATTTACTTCCTTCCTTTGTTCTTTCCCTGCCCTTGTTAGTCTCTGATTGTGTTCACCTCTTCTTTATGATCCTTACCTCCTTGTGTGTATTTTGTCTGCATCTTTATCAGGCCAGTGTAAGTGTTTCCTCTTATTTTGAGATTCCTTTTCCTTTTATGTGTTCTTGTTAAGGCCCATTTTAACTCCCAATAAGTACAGCCTTGATTTTCTGAAAAAGATACATTTACTCAGGTCCTATACTTGCATGTAATTCTGGGCAATGAACAGGAGTGGCCCTCCAATCTCATTGTACATCCTGTATAATGACAATAAAGGCATTCTATTCTAGACTATTTAAAATTTTGTTACTTTCTTCTCAAATACATTTTTGAGGGAAATATACTTTTTACTACCCTTCATTATTTGGATGCTCGTTCCTAGCTAGCTAATTCCCATAACCTATTCATTTACAAATTGTTTTCTTGATAAATTGGTGTCTAAAAAGCAAACGTTTCCACCCTGACTTAAATAAGATATCTTTATATGTCTTGTTTTGTCCACAAAAACTTTAAGTTACTGTCACAGGAAATTAAACCCATCATATTTACACTTGTTATCAACTGACTAATAGATTAACATAATTGGTTAAATGCATTGCAATAGAGTAATCAAAAATCAACTAGCAATATATAAAATGTGTAATCTCTACAAATGCACATCTGCAAATCAATTCATAAAATTTTGTGATTTTTGGTTGAGGAAGTTGAGAACGAAAAAAGGGAACACATTTGCCCCATTTCTTTAAAAAAAATTTTTGTATGTGTTCACATTTGTAACCACCATAGGGAACAGGAAGTGGCACAGCTAGCTACACTAATAGTCCTGAAATATTGGTCTCAGAAGCTAAGGCTAGGTTCTGCCCCAACAAAATCTACCAAAACATTTTTTTCATTTCATTTCATTTCATTTTTTAATAAAATATAGTGAAGACCCATAGTGTGTCTTTTGCAGCCACAACGCCCCCAATGTGTTGTGGCTGCCTGGTTCTGCTGGAGGTTTCATCCTGTTAAAAGGAAGCTTTTCCTTCCCACTGTCACCAAGTGCTTGCTCATAGGGTCTCATTTGATCATTGGAATGTTTCTCACACAGCGGTGGTGCAGTGGTTAGCACTATTGCCTCACAGCAAGAAGGTCCTGGGTTCAATTCTGTAACCTTTCTGCGTGGAGAAATGTTAGCATGGTACTCTGGTTTCCTTCTACAGTCCAAAGACACGCATTTAGTGGGGTCAATATGAGTGTGAATGGTTGTCAGTCTCTCTGTGTTAGCCCTGTTCAGGGTGTACCCTGCATCTCGCCCTATGACAGCTGGAATTGGCTCCAGCCCCTCCACCCCGTGACCTTGAACAGGATAAGAGAAAGGATGAATGGGATTAAAACTGTTAATAGGAGGTGGTTGTATTGAAGTTTGTGTCCCAGTGGAAAATGGGTCACATATTGGCATTAGCACTATAGATATGACTGGGTAGCATTAGCAATTTATAGCCAACAGCCTGTGTTGTTTGTTTTTTGAATAAAAATATAAAGGAAATACATCACTTTCTCTTCTCTTTTCTCTTGTATTTTGATTTTGTAATTTCTGATTTTTAAGTGGGCTGCAGCACTCCTGACTTTGGGAATGGCTGTTGTAGGGTCTTTACCTTACAATATATAAAACACCTTGAGATGACTGCTGTTGTGAATCAGCACTATATAAATAAAAATCAATTTATATGGAGATCCTGTTATATTACCCAAGTTTTCAACAGATAAAGTAATGCTAAACAAGAAAAAATGTACCTTAAACCCATTGGCCACTGCTAAAGGTTAGCAGATTTTAAAAAAATAAAATAAAATTTTTGCTTTGTCACCAGCATCATTAAATGGCTGATTTGATACATACAGAAAATCCCAGAAAGCTGATTCTGTTCATCTGGACGTAGCGTTTTCAGTGGGAGAAATATTTCATCACTCATCCAAGTGACTTCTTCAGTCTCAGCTGACTGCAGGTTTCCCCAGCCCCAGTACAGTTAAATAACGAGTGAAACTAGCATCATTGCCTAACAATAAGCCAGGAGCTCAGTTTCATGATGATCAGTGGATATGAGGCATTAAATGGCTGCTTTCCTGTTACTATATCATCTATATTAATTTAATGGCACAATAAATAATAAAGTAACACTGACATAGCCTAGAGAATACTTCAGCTTTTATACTGTAACAATGGACTTTGACTGAAGTAAGATTTTGAATGTCATAGTTTTACTAGTAATGGAGTAAACCGACTTTGATATTTACACCTTTTCCATCATCAAACTTCAGATGGCTAAATGCTGAGCAGGCCTCACAAAAATGACTCAGTGCTGGGTGGGTGGGTGGGTGTGAGGCACTGACTGCATGCATACACATGTTCATTTGGCAGCAATTCCAGATATAAGCAGTCGACTGTATATGTCTTACATGTTCAGTGGACTCTCTGGGTATAAATTAACCACTGTATGTTCATTTATACTCAGATGAGTATAAATGAACATATAGTACCATACCATATGGTACTGAAATATGGTACAATGATAGTCTGAATTTGGACAACGAATGCGTCACGCTTTATTTTATGAAATGTGCTGTTATCTGCCATGGATACGAGGGCATCAAAGTGTGTGTATGAGCATGTTTGTTTGCGTTGCTGAGGGACATGACAGGGTGGAGCTCTGGTAGAGGCTCACTTGTGAGTTAAAGGTTTCTTTTATTATCTATTTTAAGCCTGAGCTACTTCCTGGAGTTGCGCGAGACCTTTGAACCACACCATGCTCTTAACTTCTCTCATCCCACATTCCTGACACAAAGTAAGTGTGGACAATGTCGTGTCTGTGCAAATCAAAACATTACTCATACTAATGCCGAGCCACACCTTTACACAGGGTGAAACACCTTCATCTGGTTTCTGTGTACACTGTGATGCTAAGAAAAAGGCTGAGCTTTTAGCTTTTGGAAAATAGAAATCTCCAATAAAGCTTTCACGACCCACCCAGTGGGCTTGTTTTAAGTCAAAAGAGAAAATTTAAGTCATCGATGAATCACCTGCTGACAAATATTACCGTATGTCAAAGCACAAAAGCAACAGGGATGGGCTGGATATTTACACTTGGTTCAGAAGTTGGGAATGTTGTCGTTAAACCGGCAAGCGGTGTCACGCTGTTTAGTCTAACAAGGACCACTGGGAGCAATTAGAGGACAGCAAAGTCACAGCGGTTTCCCTGTTAGTCCAACACTGGCTTCTGAGGGATATCCCCTCCTCACTTCTTTTTAATTTGCTTATCCATGCACAAACTCTTTTCCCAGCATCACCATGAACTGGGATTACTGCTTTCTGTAACAGAGCTGTCTGGATGGTTTATAGATGGTAAAGACTAGAATAAACAAGAGGAGGTTAAAAAAAAAGTCTCAGTTCTCAGGAAATACATCCATACTCAGGCTGACAATAACCTGTTTCATGTAGGCCTTTGAAGCAGGAAAGCTCTTGAACCCACACTAAAAACAATTACCGGTGCAGTGAAATAGTTTCTCTTTGGATGCTTCTTTAACTGGAACGGTTCAACACCAAACAATCCTGCAATCACTCCAAACTGCTGTGACAAAGGTAGTACCAGTCAAAAGTTTGGACACACTCGTGAGTGTGTATGCATATGTTTGGACAAGAACACTTCTGCTGTTTAAAATGTAGCAGTGGATCAGAACATAAGTTAGTTACATGATGAATATGGGCTTTAAGTGCACTAAAAGTGACTATGCTTTAATTTGAGTGATTGAACAAACATACGGAACTGTAGTCAGACCTGAATTAAAAAAAACAGCTTTTCCATAAAGTTTTTTTAAATTTATTTTTAATTAGTTTTATGATACATAGTCTCCCATGATAGCAAATTTAGGTTGTTTTGTCATCTGAGAAGCCAGAAAATGTTTGATACTGTGGTTGAATTTTCTGCCAGCCAATAAAGTGTTTGAGTACGCTGCAAAACCTGGAGTTGTTTAGATCTCAACACCCACACTGCAGCCAAAAGCAGCCGGAGCCACCTGCCGCCTGTGTCTTTTGTTTATATGAAAAGTCTGGCATAGCTATATAAATTTATTGAAGAGAATATTTAACATTTTCAGAGACAAGCATCTCTGTTTTCTTGATAAGAGTAGACTGATATCTCTCTCGTGCTCATATTCCATTTATCTTAGTATAGAGCTAGCATAAAGATAACAATCAGGGCGTCACAGATACACTTGCCTTCAGTTAAAATAACATACCTCCCAGGACCTCTAAAGCTTGATTAACATGCTATATCTCAATGGGGTTGCCAAGAAAGCAGAAGAACTTTTTCAGTCTTTACACTAAGCTAAGCTAAGCTAAGCTAAGCTATTTACATGCTGGGGTTTATATCGGTCTGTTCAGCAACATCCCCCTAAATGCTATTATGGGAACTTTTACATAGAATATGATTATTTTCCCATTTTCTGTCAGATTTTATTTTAATTTAATTTGAAACTGTTGTTTACAGATTAGTTTAGTTTATCAGTGTATCAGGAGGTCTCCGAGCTAATGGACGCATTTGAGTCGCATACGAATTATGTCAAGTGGCTTCTGCCTGTGTTGCTATATTGACTCTACCCAAATTGATGTGGTACGTAATTGTAATGGAAACAAAACAAAACCGTGCCAAGTTGAGTCGAGTTGTGCTGAGTAGGTACTAGTGGAAACACGGCAAAACACGGTGATCTAGATATCAGAATCTCAATAAACAGATGCAAATCCACCTTCCCCTCAACTCTGAATTGACTGGTTAAGAGGCTAGATGGATGGATGGATGGATGGATAGTAGAAAATTGGGATCATCCTGTTCCATAATGCAAGTTTTACTGAGTTATCTGGACATTTCTGCAAATTAAAACCTGAAAGAATCTTAAATGAATTGATGTAAAATGGAAAATTTTATTCCCAGAAATGTTTTCTAGATAATTCAATTTAAACAATTCAGTTTTTTTGTAAACAATCCACAGATAAATATCTTCTGTTGAAACAGTAGGTGAAAAACATTTGCCGGAATGTGATCTGTCCACTTGAGATCACCAAGAATAGCTAATACATGTGCAAACACACAAAACATTGATTGTACCAGTTAGATAAAATCACTTAATGGGACTCTTGCCAACTAAAAGGATCCAGCAGCACATTATGGAGAACTAATAAGATTTTCATGCAGTTAGATTATCTACATACCCACAAAGCCAACAAACAATCAGCTGCTGTATTTATTCTGCCAAACTCTGCAGTAAATACATTTCAACCTACAGCAGCAGAAGTCCAAGAATGCATTGCATGCTGCTCGACACTTGAAGCATGCACATAACTGTTTCTCTGCCTCCATATATCAAATACGGACAGAGGACGTGCAAATAGCTATAAATGTGCCACTCAGACACACTTTATCACACATGAGATGGAGCAGGAGGTGTGAGACTGTTTAAACAAAGTTTAATATGAAATTACAGGTTATCACAAGTCTTGTCCTTGAAAGGTGAAAATTTATAGCTAGACACTGACCGTCAAATAAACCTGCAGGTGTTTGTATCAGGCTGTTATGTAACTCTTCAGTCGATTAAAGCAGAGGAGAAAACGTGTTGTCTAATTTTATGCGGTGGCAATTATTTTGTTGACTCTAAGGAGAGGATGTTATATCCACTGACAGGGCCAAAATAAATGTGGCTAATCAACAGTCCAAGGAGGGTAGATATAATAGTCATGATCATAATCATATTGATGTCTCTAATACAACCTCATGTGCACTAGGGGAAAATGTGTTTTCCCTCCAGGAACCACTGCTTTGAGGCAAAATGAACTTAAACTAGTCAAACAGCATCTTTAAATCTACAAGTTATTGTATTCACTCAATAATTTCCTTAACTCGTAACAGTTTCTGTGAGCAATATCTGAACACAAACGCACACTGCAGCCACAAAAGAGGAACAAGCAGAGAGAAATAAATGAGCTCAGCTGTTCTGCAGAGAGATCCTCAGTCAATGTGAGGGCTTGCCAAGTGTCTTTTATTGGCACGCTCATTCATCAAAAGGCCAACACAAGCTGAATCTAAGGTCAAAGGGATGCTTCTTGGAAGGAGACGGAGAGCTTTTAATGATTTAAACAAGAGACAGTAATTTTGTTAAAGGTCAGCAACAGACGGATTCATGGATTTGTTTATCTTCTGTCATTTCAAGATCATTTTTATAGGACAGGAATGCCGGAGTACTTGTTAATAATGCTAAAATGACCTTTAAAGGCAATAAAGATCTGTGAAGAATTATGTTTTATGTGTTTAAAAGCGGGGGAAAAAACCCTCTAAGTTGACTTCTGTTTTTCCATTTTTAAGTCTCCACTGGCTGTTAGATGCCTCTTACATTCATCAGCCAAGAATATTTTGACATGATGGTTGATGCCAAATTGGAGAGAAAAATGTGTCAAAGCCAAAATAGGTAAATAAATAAATAAAAACAGCATGTGGTAGAAGGCTGGTGTTAATTTCATTCCCTAATTAGCCAGGCTTAATTAGCCTGGAGTGGGAGCATATGGCATTTATTTTAAGAATTTCTAACCAAGGAAGGCACTGCTCTTCATAGTGGAAACCCCGTCTTATGTAACACAGCATGCATAACAATGCAAAGCATGCATTGCGGTCAAAACAAACAATGGAAACAGAGTTTAATTTGAGCATTAATCTCACACCATGATACACTGGACAATTATCTAAGTCCATATTACGAGAATGAAGTTTATTTTTATTTTTAGGCATTAAAATTAATGGAATATAAGACCAAAAGAGAAATGTGTTGTGTATTTTAAGTAGTGGACTGTGGGTGTGATATATTCAGGCATGTGCTTGTACTGTATGATGTGAATGAGGAATATTAATTTACTGCAGAAAGCTTCTAATTAAAGTGAACTGTCCTTTTGAGAAGGCAGAGGGCTGTCAGTCTGGGAGTATACAATACTGGGCAACAGTCTCAAGCCACCCGTCAACTCTATATATTTTGCTTCCCAACAGCCAGACTGTCTTTTAATTTTTAAGGTCTTGAGCAATAGTTCAAATAACAGACAACTTAGAAAACCCAATTTTTAATTGCATTTTTAGGCACTTTGTTACTAGCAGCCTGTCAAATACATAATTTGTTCCCATTTCTTTAACTAAATCTACAAAAATGCCAAAGATAACAGGGTTTGACAGGCATAAAATAGTATTTTTGCACCAACAAGGTGATTCCCAAAGAGCTATTAGCTAAAAATGTGGCATATCTCAGCATGATGTGCAGTGTGTCCTTAAAAAGGGAAACTGGACAAGTGGAGGACAAAAGAAGAAGTGGCAGTGGAAGGGTAGCTGTCAAGAAGCCATGATTAAGGAAGGGAAACAGGGAGAAAAGGCTGAGGTATGCCACATTACACAAGAACTGGACTGAAAATCAGTGACAACAGGTCTGATGAGTTATGAATCTGAATTTGAAATCTTTGGTTTAAATCGTTGTCAATATCTACAGAGGAGATCAGATGAGAGGTACAACAGTGAGTGTCTACAGCCATCTGTAAAACATGGTGGAGGTCGGTGGTGTTGAGAGATATTGTCAAAATTTATGGAATTATGAATGCAGGAAAGTACCATCAGATTTTGGTCCACTATGCAATTTCATCTGGAAAGCATCTAATTGGCAATAGCTTCATTTTTCAGCATGACAATGATCCCAAACACACTGCTAGTGCAGTAAAAGCATACCTGGATAGAAAAACACACCATGGAACACCATCAGTCATGGATCGGCCTCCCCAGAGCACACCAAATATTGACTTTCAAGCTTGTTAGAATTGTACAAACTATTTTGCCCTAGACACTGTATTTCTGTGTATATTTGCACAATTATGTAAATTACTGGGGTGGCTTAAGACTTTTGCAGTGCTGCTGTTATGGTACTATACTAATGAGATCAATCAGACAGAGCAGTACTGCTGTATTACAGGTACCTTTAAGAAAATGTCTCACTAAACTGCATTTTTTTTTTGTATGAAATTCAACTTTTAATTCATCACAGTGTCCTTGACCGCCCATACACTGAACCAGACTTCCCACGCAAGCACTTATTTGAAGTTAACGCTATAGCTACGACACATACCTGCAACTTCAGCACAGATATTTCATATGCAATAATTGTTTTTAAATGTAACAAACATCAGTGTGGTTGAAGCATTGTCATGCTCTTTTTAAAATAAAATAAAATTTGTGAACAGAATCTTCCATTTAAGCTTTGTGTAATTAAATTTGCTGTACTTTGAGCTTTAGCAGATAAAACCCACTTCTCAGCAACATTTGCATGTATTTCTGTGTCTTTCCTTCGCTATACATCTGTTTAACAGCTGTTCAAATAACACAAAAAGGCCAGAAGGACACAATTCAGATATGAAAACTGTGGAGTTACAAAGTTACAGCTTTTCTCAGAGGCTGATTCAATTCATTCTGATGTGATTTCATCTTCTGAAAAGGCAGCTTCATTGTTTAATTAGTTTTGCGTTATGGCTGAAGTAGCACAGTCACGCCCTTGTTAACCCAACAGTGGGACTGTCGCCTCAGAGGCATCAAGGCGCCCAATGAGGCAGAAGCTGGGACAGCGTGTACCAAAGCAGCACTGTCACACTGACAGTTACAGTGGACACTTGGCTTGTGTTTTGCTTGGGTTACTGTTGTGCACAAATTGCTTCAGTGTCAGCACATGACCTGAAATCCCATCCCACGCCTTTGCTGATGCTGATCCACAAGACACCGAAGCACTCCTGCATTCTGTGCTTTATTTTCCATATTTATGGTTTCCATCTGGAAAAAGAAAAACTTGCATATTTCAAGGAACACATTTAACAGTAACTCCTGTGTAAATATTTGGCATAAAGCAAGAAAGTCAAACAGATAAAGTCAGACATTCAGTGGTCACTGCTGCCCCCTGTTGTTCAACTTCAATAACAAAAATGCTCCTTCCTCATAAACTAACACAGCCACAACAACAGGCTTACATTTGTCCCGATAACAGAACAATCAACCCACATTAGTCTGACACTGCAGTTTGTGATGACTGCCGCTGCCTCTTGAGCTCGGCTAGCTGTCTCCTCATGTGGTAGATATCATCAGACATTTGCCTAAGGGAAAGCAGGTGCAGCTTAGTAGCCTTTAGTATTTAGCAATGAGACATATTTATCTCTTTTCTGGCTTTTTGAGCTATATGTTGCATGTTTATTGTCTCACAGATTTATGTTCATAGTATCACTTCTGGATTTGTATCTGCTTTTATTTATTTTTACCTGTGGTTGGCCTGGGCCCTGCTCAGCTGGCAGCGGAGGCGCTTGATGATGGCTTCATAACGCCTGTTCTGGATCTGAGGCAGGGGGGAAAAGTGATGTTGATGATTATGTCTTTCTGACCACAAAGTAATTCATGTTGTGCTACAAACTTCTACGCAGGTGATTTAGCTTTTTAAAAAAATTTTTTTTATTACAAACAGTAGCAGCATTCAGCCTCATAAGTCTTCCCTGTTTTCTTTTGGGTAAGTCTACATACCTCTATGTCCTTCTTTATCTGTGCACATATCTCCAACACGTTTTGCAGCTGCCCTCTCTTTTCAGATATGGTCTTCATCTTCAAGGAGATCTCCTCTTTCAGAGCATTAACCTCTCTCTGCAGAAAACATGTGAGCATGTAATGATTATGGACACTGCAGATCTCTGAGGAAGATCTCTGTGATAAAGTGAAGGTGTGGTAGACCACCTTTGCCATCTGCACTGTGTTTCCATTTGGATTCTCCAGATCTTTCTTCAGCTCCTCTTTCTTCTGTTTCAGCATCAGCACTAGCTCTTTCTTCTCCTTCAGCTCTTTATGGGCCTTTGTCTGGCTTGCTGCATGTAAAACAGCTGCCCTGTGAGCTTCCATCTTGTTTCGGTAAGCGCTGAACCCTGCAAGCGCTGCTTGTGCAGCCTCCTCCTCCTCGCCTATAAGAACCTGGAGTTCTGCGTTTTCCTTGCTGATGTATGCGCAGTGACCATGAAGGAGTTTGGTCTGCTGTTCCAGCTGCTCCACCTCACTTTCCAGCACTAGGATTTCCCTCATTTTGGATCTCAGTTCTTTGTCTGTGACCTCCCTTTTCCTCTCAAGTTCTGAAAGTGTTGCCTGGAAAATGAGGCAAACCAAAAAGTCCAGTGAAGTCAAAAGAGACTGAAAGCGAGACAAAACAGCTACAAACATTACAAATAAATGTTTCCCCATAATTTAACTTCACTTTCTGGGCACTTTTCACCTCTTCTGTTTTGTTTTAAATCACATTTTGTGTCTCCTTTTGTGGTTGATTTGAGGCCCATTTCTGGTTAATTAGGTCACATTTTATGCCATATATTTGTAATATTGTGTCTCCTTGTGGTAATTTTTGCATCTTTTTTTTTTTTTGACATTTTGCTCCTGTGGCCTTTTATGTCTTCATTCATCTCTCATTTTCATTGTTTTTTGCTCTTCCTGAAATATGCTGGGACAATACCAGGGGCTCCCCTGGCTCCTTGGGCTCACAGAGCTCAGAGCTGTGCCCAGTAGTCTGAGTAAAGTGTCCGTGGTGCTACAAATTCTTAACAGTTAACTATTACTACTCACTGTTGCCTGTCTTTAAATAACTACTCCTGCATATTTGATGTGTTAAAACTATTTAGGAGTTCGGTGACTGTTGCTTCACATGTTTTCTTCCAAACTGTGCTGCCCACCACATGGTTAGTCGGCCAGTTTCTGGGAAACATAGCCAGTAATGGTGGCTGTATGTAAAATAGATCTGGAACACTGTAGTTGTGGCAATTAATTACGGTTCTGCTGTGTTTTTATCATTGTATAAAGCAGGAATGGGCAATTAATTTTCCTAAGGGGCCCCATGAGACAGCCTTTGAGAGCTGCACCAATAAGCTTAAAAAGAGATAAAAATGAATGTTTCTCATATGGTCCCTTGGGAAAATTAATTGCCCATCCCTGGTTTAAAGTGTTTTACTATTAGTTAACCAGTGCTGTAGTGGATTAGGGTTAAAGATGAACCTGCAAGGCACTGAGTGTCTTCTGTTTCTCCTTCAGGGCCTCAGTACGGCTATAGCTATGCTGACTCACATCCTCCACTGCCTTGGTTAATGAAAACCCAGGTTGTCCTGGAAATAATGAGAAACAGTTATTAAAAGTCTGTAGAAATATAAAATACCTGGCCGCTAATTTAGCCAGGAGCTTATTTCTTATTAGCAGCATTGCTAAAAATAGACACACTGAAATCATTATAACATATTAGGACTTTAATGAAAACACATATAATTAAACTGCTTTTCAAATAGTTAGTTGCTTAAACCGTTAAAAAAACATTTAAAATCATCTCACCATCCTCACAGACCCCAAAGTTTGACATTGACGTGCTAGCTAACAATTTTTTATACTCTCTTTAAACCTTTTTTAAGGTTTAAAGTAAACCTAGAGGTATGTTAAATAGTCAGACTTATAAATAAATAAAATCAATGTAGTGTTTATATATTCGTTTACAATATTACCAAAAATATGTTTATTTTATTTATTCAAGTTTATTAGAGCGATGTAACCGATCGGTCTATACACTAAGACTACAGTTCCCAGAGTTCACTTCCTCTCCGCCTCAAACTATATCCGGTCTCTCTTACTGCTAGCAGCAGTAGCATTGAACTCCTTGTAAACACTCAAAAAAAACCCTAGTGAGCATAATTTTACTCCACTCGTCACCCCCTAAATTTAGTCAAATGCTTGTCAGGCGTTGCTTCAGACAGTGCTCTTTGTGTACCCGTGTAGTTTACGGCAGCAGAGAAGGAAGAGGAGGATGGAGGAGGCTGATGGGACACACCGGTATGAAACATGCTAACATGATAGAGGTGCCATACTGGGGCAGAGTAATATACAAACGCTTCTCTCACAGCGATGTGGGGGAGCTGCACAAGAACGAGTCAGTTCAGGTGTATCTCCAGCAGCTCATGGTGGAGTACGGAGACCTGAGCAAGCAGCTACAGCACGCATCCCTCAGCGACTCAGATAGAAAGGTGCTCATAAAGAAACACACCGAGCTGCTGCCTCTGGCCAGTGTGTTTGGGAGTATTGAACAAGCCCAGAAAGACCTCGAAGAGGTCAGTTCACTTCTAAAAAGTGAGTAGGAATTTCAAATTTACCGTATATGCATGAAATTGCTATATAAACTCACCTCTCAGATTACAGAAAACCCTTAAACGTGTTTCTCAGTTTGCAGTTTCGTGTGAATATAGTTTCCCTTTACATTCTTTGCAAAATAAATCAAAAATATTTCCCTTGCTGATGGCACGTTCAGCTGGCACCAAAGATGAAGATAAACATCTGACCCAGCTGCTAAAAGAGGAGGAAGCACAAATCTCCAGCAAGATTTTGGCCTTGAAAAAAGATGTGAGAATTGAAAAAGATGTGAGAACACAAAAGTCAAATCAATGTAGAAGAAGTGTGTGACAGATCCTTGTTTGTTTATGAGGGTTTCTTTTTACCCAGCTAATCAAAGCTCTTATCCCCGCTGATCCTCTTGACTCAAGTGATGTCCTGCTGGAGGTCGTATCAGGGCGGACAACAGGAGGTATGAAGGAAAGAAAAGATTATTTTTGTCACTGCCTGCTTGCTTAAACACAGCTGGATTCCCAGTTTTTTGTTGTTGTTTTTCACTCAGTTTTTTTTCATACATTCACAATATACCTCACAGTAACATACTGCCCTGGAAAATAAGTCTTACACTGTCTCATCTGTTTATGTGGTTTCAGGTGACATCTGTCAGCAGTTTACCAAAGAAATGTTTGACATGTACCAGGGTTTTGCATTTTACAAAGACTGGGACTTTGAGGTGTTGAACTACACACCTGCAGAGTACGGTAAGCTTTGTTTATTTCTGTATTTCTGCATCATTCATAAGCGGTCCCTATTGGTTTCCCTTCTTTGTTATTAGTTCCAGATGTGCTTTACTTTCAGTTGTGGTCAGAAGTTTCCATCCACTCATCATGAGCATGAATGTCATGGTAACTTTGGGCTTTTAATAATTTATTTGAGCTGTTCTTTTTCCAGGGTGGAATGATTGTACAGCATACACCTTTAATGACTTTAAAACGGGGGCAAACAGGAATATGCTGCGTCCAAAATTTTACATTTGCAAACCTCAGTTCAACTGAGTACACATTAAAAATGTTACCTTTTAAAAGCAGCCTAATTAGCTGGATGACTCATTGCAGAATGATTCAGATTGAATAATCACAGATTTCAATTTAATACACTGGTTTTAAGGTGGACCCTTGACTTGTCAAACATGAGGGGAAACACTCGATCGTCTTGACCAGAATTTTCCAAAGTAAGTTAAAGAACAATTTATGACAAAGCAGGTAATTGAAGAAACATTGTGTCAGTATCTTAACCACACGCAGTAGAGGCAGTCCACCAAATCATCAAGCAATTAAAGTTGCATTATTCAACAAATTATCCTGCCTCTCTATACACCTTGAGAAAAAACAAACTAGTAAGACACTTGCTTTTACATTAAAGTTTCTGAATTCATACAAACTCCCTTATCATGTACCCCGATTCCAAGTATGAACTGAAGTGAGCTTTGCATCACTGTGGACTGAGAGAGTGCCGACCAAGGAAAAAAGCCCCTTCTCCAAAATCAACACCTACAAGCTTGGCTGAAATTTGCAGCTTGCTAAGAGACATTTAACCAAATAGTAGTGGGGGTGTTTTCTATATATTTGAGCCTGTATGTATGCTTTGACCCTGTCTGGGTCAAAGAAAATCCAAAAATAAATTCAAGCTTATGCACCCAAATCTTGCCTTTTAAAGTCATTAAGGATGTATGCTGTACAGTCATTCCACCCTGGAAAAAGAACAGCTCAAAGAAATCATTAAAAGCCCCCAATTACCATGGCACTCATGCCCATGATGAATGGATGGGAACTTCTGATCAAAACTGTATCCTGTGATAAATCAAGTTGGTGCATGCAGAAAACATTTAAAGATGCATGAGCTGTGTCTCTCAGGTGGTCTGCACCATGCAGCAGTCAGAATAGCTGGGGAGAACGTGTACAGGCACCTGAAGCATGAAGGAGGAACACATCGGGTTCAAAGGATCCCTGAGGTGGGCCTCTCCTCCAGGATGCAGCGTATCCACACAGGGACCATGACTGTCATCATCCTGCCTCAGCCAGTGGAGGTACATTGCTTTTGTCTATGTATAAGCTCTCTGTGTTTATTAGCATGATTAAACAGTATATCTGTGTTTTTATCTTTGGTGTTCAGTTTGAAGTCCACATCGATCCAAAGGACCTTAGAATCGACACATTCAGATCTCGTGGTGCTGGGGGCCAAAGTGTCAACACAACAGACAGTGCAGTGCGCATAGTTCATCTTCCGACAGGTAAACCATAACGGTGTACTCAATGGATTTTGGAACATTTAGGGGTGTGTCCACCAAGGCGTTTTGAACGCTTGGTTACCACGGTAACCCCGGTTCTCTGAAAACCGAGTGACGTATCTCACCATGCTGCCCTATTTGCACGGGCACGTGTTTTGGACTCTGCATTTGAAGGTTAATTGCTTTGCATGCTGCAGTGTTAGTGGGAATCCATTATTGGGATTTGTATTTTTTCCAGGTGTTTTCTGTGGGAGCAACATCTTTTTTTCTGGTTGCCAAAAGCTTAAAAAAAATGTCATCATAGTAGAGGAGAGGCAAAAAAACCCATCTCAGCTGGACACAAGCCCCTGGCTTTAATGCGAAATAATACATAAAGCAGATACAGCAGGTCTTATCCGCTTTACAGGTATAACTGCAGAGTGTCAGCAGACTCGATCTCAGCTGCAAAACAAAGAAACTGCCCTGCGCATGCTGAGAGCCAGGCTCTACCAAAGCATGATGGGTAAAGAGACTGAACAAAGGAATACAGCACGAAAGCAGCAGGTGGGTGAAGCAGGAAAAAAACTGTAATATTCACAGATGTTTGTTCTTTTTTCCAACTTTGTCATCATTTCCTTGTGTCTAAACAGGTGGGCACGCGCTCTCAGTCAGAGAGGATTCGCACCTATAACTTCAGTCAGGACCGTGTCACAGATCACCGCACAGGATATACAACTAGGGATATTAAGGTTAGATTTGAAGTCAGTATTTTCTATTTCAGCTCTTTCTGAAGAGTTAAAGTCAATTTCATGTGGTTTGCTCGGTGTTTAGGAGTTCATGAGAGGTGGGGAGGCTCTCGATGATCTGATCGCTGATGTACTTGTACACACGGAGGAGGATGCTCTTCTGGAGGTGGTGGCGAGCAGCAACAGAAGTCTGAAACGACCAGACTCTGGACAGTCTACAGAATGAGAGCAACAACAACTCCCTGAGTATAAAATATGCATATTGCTAGATGTGTTTTGCCACACATTATTCTATTATTTGCACAATTTATTGCAAACGATACCATGTAAGACAAACTGCAAGTGTGAGAGGTTTTTATTTTTGTAATAAAATGTAACTCATGTATTTTGTGCCATTGCAATTTTCTAAATAACACTAGAGATTAATGAGTAACATGTTTTTAAACTTTGATACCTTTAGCATGATTAAGGTGCATTAGTTGTATCTAATATAGTTTTTAAATCTGCTCATTTTTTAAAATAATGAATACACTGAACTATACTCACCGGCCACTTTATTAGGCACATATTCAACTGCTTTTTAATTCAAATATCTAATCAGCCAATCATATTGCAGCAACTCACAGTCCATTTAGGTATGTAGACATGGTCAGGGTGACCTGCTGAAGTTCAAACTGAGCATCAGAATGGGGGAAAAAGGTGATTTAAGCGATTTTGAAAGTGGTATGATTTTTGGCAGATGGCCTGGTCTGAGCATTTCAGAAGCTGCTGATCTACTGGGATTTTCCCACACAACCATCTCTAGTGTTTACAGAGAATGGTCTGAAAAAGAGAAAATATCCAGTGAGCGACAGTGAAAATGCCTCGTTGATATCAGAGGTGAATGATGAGACGGCTTCAAGCTGATACGATGGCAACAGTAAGTCAAATAACTTCTCAATAAAACCAAGGTATGCAAAAGAGCATCTCTGAAAGCACATTTTGATCCTTGAAGCAGATGACCAAACTGTGCCTCTCCTGTCAGCCAAGAACAAGAAAGTGAGGCTACAATTTACAGACTCACCGAAGCTGATCAATAGAAGATTGGAAAAATGTTGCCTGGTCTGATGAGTCTTGATTTCTTCAGTGACATTCAGATGGCATGGTCATAATTTGGTGTAAACAACATTAAAGCATGGATCCATCCTGCTTTGTATCAACAGTCCTTTGGTACCAGCTGAGCATCACTTAAACACCACAGCTTACCTGAGAATTGTTACTGACCATGTCCATCTCTTTATGACCACAGTGTACCCATCTTCTGATGGCTGCTTCAAGTAGAATAACGCGCCATGTCACAAAACTCAGAAAACATCTCAAAGTGGTTTCTTGGACATGACACTGAGTTCATTGTACTCCAGTGGTTTCCACAGTCACCAGATCTCAATCCAATAGAGCACCTTTGGTATGTACTAGCAAGGTGTGCCTAATAAAGTGGCCAGTTAGTGAAAGTATATATTGAAGTCAAATATATCTCAGTATACTGTGCACTCATAAAGTGCCCCCCCCCAAGGTCAATTTCTAAATTTGCAATTTTAAATAAAGGCATCTGGATCTGCATCAGCATTTTTATCTTCTCGAGCCTTCTCCACCTCTGCACTCGGTATCAGCAAAATGAGTTCCCTCTATGACGAAGAATGTTTGTGAGCTTCGAGATCATAATATTTTTCTAAATTGACTGCTGTTTATTGTCCGTGTCTTTCATGGTTCTTTGCCAATCAGGGTGTGGCAAAACCACCTATCAGCTTTCTACACACTCCGACCAAAAAAAAAAAGTATGTCACACCCTGCGTGTGTGCCAGCTGAACAAGCTCCTGCTTTAAGCCAGTGTTTCCTGATGTAAATAAAAAGCCTAGTAATTCTTCTCAAGATGTTTGTTTTCACCAACGGGAAAGTCAACATTTATTGACATCATGTTTTTCACGTTAATCGGTACAATCCATACGCCTTTATGAAAGTATAGCAATCATTCACTCCAGCTGACAAATACCACACTGCTGTTCCTAATCGGATACTGTTTTAAAAAAAATAGATACTGAAGTACAAAAAAGGTATTTGATTTGCTGTGTATAGTTACATCTCAGAGAAAATTCTTCACATTAATAAACTTATCTCAATGGGACACTGAGATGATACCAACCTGTCTGTCTAACCAGCTGTTGTGCACAAAAACAGAACCCTGTATCCAGTGGTTGATATTTTTATAATTAGAAAAACACATTTTAAAGAAGCAGTTTAGAGAATTTTTTAACTTCTCGAGCCAATTTCTTCTAAAAATGCAGCACCTCAGACGTCAAAAAGGTGCGAAAAAATGTCAAAAAAGTTTCTAGTTGTATTTGTTTAAAAGTCTCATTCTGCTGCATCCCGGCTTGGAAGTTTTTGTGTTTTTGGATCAGTCATCATTGTCTCTCTGTCGGAGGCTCCTGGATTTGCCGTTCTGTGTCTTTTTTCTGAACGAGGCGGGCCCGCCTTCCTCTCCGAGTGAGGTGATGACGCGTTCCTTGAACTTGGGCTTTGGCTCTGTGGGCAGGTCTGCTGGAGCGCTGGCTGGTGCTTCCCTCCACCTCAGGCAACTCTAAGTCTACATTTTCACTGGAAACAGAGAGAAGCAAAAAAAAAAAACACATTGTCTCAGTAGCTGCTGGCAGTCTTTTGTAGAGTGTGAGCTGGCTGAATAATGATTCACAGATGTTGCACTTACTATGGATCCTCTTCTTGCAGGATCTGTTCCCAGATCCCATACGGATTGGCAGCTTTTGGCCTCTTGGCTTGCATCTTCCCTTGTGTCGCCTGTTCTTCTGCCTTCTCCGGTTCAGCTGCTGTGCTTTGGATCTTCTCCTCTTTGTCATTATCTTTAGGAGCATCGTCACTCACTTTATCTTCACTCTCTTTTTCTGAGGGCTCCATCTCTGCTTTCCTTTTCTGAAATCAAAAAGCAGAATTGTAACAAGCAGTAGGTGAAGTTCATCTGTACAGAATCCCGTTCACGGTTACGTCTCCTCACCCTGAAGCTGATCTTTGGGACTTTGGGCTGCTGGCTGGTTTGTTCAGGGACTTTAGCCTCCTGAGATGCCGGTACCCCGTCGGAGCTCTCCTCTCCTGACAGCGGCTCTGGCTGAGGGGTTGCTGGCTCCCCCTGACTCTCTCCTTCTTGGTTGGACCCAGAGCCTGGATCCAGGTGCCTCGTCAGATGGAAAGTCAGCAGGCTTCTCCCAGCTGGACTCTGAAGGGTGAGAAACAATGGATGTAATTACCAGAAATCTTACAGATGGTATGAAATAGAAGAAGCAGTGAAATCAGAAAGAGAAATATTCCACCTCCAGTTTCTGTGTTGTAGTAGTATGTGAAACCATCAGGACTGACAGCTTCCATCCAAGCACAGCCTGAAGTACTCTGAGGAGAACCATAATATAAACATATATAAAGGGGCAGAACACCTAATTTATAATTAAAATGTATAAAAAATAAATATTAACTTTAGTCTGCTGAGTCTGTGTGGAGGCCGAACTCGCTCCCTGGAAACCCTCCGGTTTGTCCCATTTAGATTCTGTCATATATAAATACACAAAGGCAGTAATAAATGAAAATTTGAAAATACAATGAATGCATGCAGATTTTTAGTGACATTCCCCAGTTTTCCTCACCTCCCGTTATTGTGTTGTAGTAATATGTGTATCCATCATCTGTCAGGCCTTCGACCCAAACCTGCTCCTCTTTTTGCTGTGTGACCTTACTGCTCGCCTTTCCCGCTTTCTTTTGCTGTTTTTTGGGCTGGGGTTTCACCTGAGGTCGTGGCGGTGCTGTCGTTTGCTCTGGAGAGCTTAAACCTAACACAAAGACACTCCATTTAAATATATCCAAAGAGTAAATGCTCAACAGGTCAGAAAATATTCCCAATAATTACCTTGCGCTTCTCTTTCCATCCTCTTCAGATCTTCTTGGTAGGCCTTCAGCGCAGCCTCCTCCATCGCTGCAAACTCTTTAGACATACGTTCTTCCTGCTTCGCCTTTTCAATGCTCTTCTTCTTAATCTGCAGCACAAAGATAGGGTGAGATGAGTGGCAACAGTTAGCAGCCAATAGGGAGACAGCTTTGCAGTCAGACGTGTTTATGTCTGGACCTTATCTCTAATGCCAGTCATGAGGATGGTGCCAAGACAGGCCGGCTGTTCATGACAGTATGTGTCACTTGGAGCCCAAATTGATGATCAGAGTGTGTGTATTTTATTTATGTACTGTATGACAATTCAATTCAATTTTATTTATATAGCACCAAATCACAACAAACAGTTGTCTCAAGGAACTTTATATTGTAAGGTAAAGACACTGCAATCAAAACAATCCCCTTTGAGCAAGCACTTGGTGACAGTGGGAAAGAAAAACTCCCTTTTAACAGGAAGAAACCTATGGCAGCACAGGCTCAGAGAGGGGCAGCCACCTGCCATGACCAGTGGGGCCATTTTATGTAAAATCAAATCAAAACAGAGTTGGTGGTGAGAGGACGCAATTATACTGATAAAAAAGAAAAGAACATTTCTGAGATTCTAGACAATATTAATATTTAAGACAAAAATATAAAATTCTCTGAGATTAATTTCTAAGAAACACCTGCGACTCTACATGTGACTTATATGGTGTGATGATTTCAAGTTTTCCAAGTTTAATTTTTTTGAAAATTTCAGTTTTTCCCCAATGTAAATTTAACACTAAATCACAATAATTGCACATTATTACTTAAAAAAATTTTTTTTTTTTTAGATTTTGATATTGTTTTTTTGTTTCCTCCAGCTCCATGACAGAATGTTATATAGGTGGTGTTTATCCTGCTTGGCATCACTGCCTGCCGCAAATTCTCCGGTGCCCATTGGGTCACCTGCAGTCATCAGCTGGAGCCATCATTCACAGATGTTTCGCCCCATATCCAGTACATCTTCGGGGGGGGGGGGAGAGAATCTGTGACACGGCCCTCATCAGGGTGCTGAACCCCAAACACTATCTCTCCTCTGTAGCCACAACCAGTAGCTTGCTTTCTTCGCATCCTCTGCCAGCCCTTTGATAGCACTCTGCAAATTTGCCCCTGTTGTTCCAGCTGCATGGATAAGCTGGACTGCTGAGCTGCTCTCAAATCCCCAGCATCCGATTTGCACTGGGTGGATGGTTACAGTCCCAGCCCAGCAACTGTGGTCGGAATACACACGACTGAATTCGTGTGCTGCTGAAATTCCCTCCTCCCAGGGGATGGTGAGCTCAATGATGCAGACACTCTTGGCAGCTGCATACCACATCACAGTGTCCGATCTTAGTGATATCAATGCGATCTCTGCTGGAAAGACCAGCTGCCTACCCAAGTCAACTCGCATCTCCCATCCCTTTCCTGGAGCAAGTAGCACTATTGTTTTCCTTGCTGCTGGCTTTTGCCAAGCTCTGCCAGCTTCTTCAGAACCTGGTTGTGCTGCTACCTGAAGCGCCACCTGGCACCCTGAGAGGACGTCCTAGAAACCACTGGGAGGGGTTTCTGAGATGGGAGGGTGTCATATGCTGCCCTTACTAACAAGCTGAGTCGTGTTTGTGGGGTTCGCCAGATATCTGACCAGCTTATGACCTGACTTGTGGTGTCCTCCCATCGGGTCCATTCCCCTTTTTGCCCCGAGTCACTGCTTTAACAAGGTAGTGCTCCTGTTCCACCCGTGTCACTTCCTTACGTACATTGAAACATATCCTGTAACCTGTTACAACTTGGCTGAGAGCTGCAGAGACTTCCTCCATGCTTAAACAGCGACATGACAACAAAAAAAAAAATCAGAATAAATGTCAATACCTCTGAAATTTTGGCAGCCACATTTTCTTTGTGATTTTTCCCCCTTTCATGGAACTCGATGCTCTGCAGAAGAAAACATGAGAGCCATTAGCGAAGAGAGGACGCCGCCTCGGGAAGTACGAGCTGCATTTCCCCGCATACTCACAGGCTTATTGTCTGCAATCCAGCACTTGCAGTACTGGCAGAATTTCCTCGGTTGTGACTTCCAGTAGTCAGCCCTACAAACGCACAAATCAGTCAGACTGCACAGCTTAGAGACGATAAACTGGCTGAATCACCGAGCGCCTGTGTTAAATATCGCAGCGCTAAAATAGCAATTGTGATATCCTGTTACTTACATTTTAAGTCTCTGCGGTGAAAATACGACGAAAAACTTAAAGTGAATTAAACCTAAACACGAGCACTTCACTCATTTCCACAACGACAACACGGTCCGTTTGTTAATACGTCATCACAAGCCGACGTTGAATGGGCCCTCAAGTTGATTAAAAAAACAAAACAAAACGTAACGATGTAAAAAAATAATTTTACACAAAATAAAAAATAAATAAAAACACGTTTTTGTTTAATGTGAATCAGCTATAGGTCACCAAAACCTGCGTTTGATTTCTAAGTAAATCAGACGGAAGTCAAATGAAAGCTCCTATTGTGCGTTTCGGCTTATGTGACTAAACGTATTTGGGAATATCTAAGCAAAGTAAGATGAAACGATGGTATTAAAACTAAACTGTAATACACATGGAATTGGAAAATGTGGTTGTGTACTATATGATATATCAATACTAATGTCTTCAGCAGCGTCCCATATGGTCTAGCGGTTAGGATTCCTGGTTTTCACCCAGGCGGCCCGGGTTCGACTCCCGGTATGGGAACTCCCCTTTTTCGCTGGTAACACTGCGAATATGTCCAGAATGGCACCGTAGCCAAAGCTCAGCAAGTGAGCACTCAGAAAGAGTAGATTTTGTTACGCAGTCTGTGTCTGCCCGCATGAGGTTAGAGCGCACTCAGTTGCGTCATCATTAACAGCCGTTACGTCTGAAGGCAGCGACTGACCGACCGACATTGGTCGAACACGGAACCGCGTCGCCGGTAACAGTGAGCAGTTTCCTTTGCAGCTCCGCGCTCTCAGCTCGAGGGCTGCCCATGAACGGCACCATGGCCGCGTCCTCGCACCGGATAATGCTGGGGCCACTGGTTGCTGCTATCGACCAGGGGACGAGCTCCACCCGTTTTCTGGTAAGACCAGCGGGAGGGTCTCCTCCAGCTAGCGGGTTATTTTTAAATGACTGGGTTACAGCTGGCCGTGTCCTTGGGCTGATAGTCCAGTTCTGCTTTTCATTAATGAACTTTCTTCCTGTAGAGGCGATTTATAACCCATGCTTCCTATCAGTACATCAGCAGTCTGTGGCTCCAAACTCGCTCTCTGGTTATACATAGATATCGATACATATGCTTTATTTCTCCACACAGCATGTATTATAATGTTAAGTCATTTACATTTAAGTAATGAAGATGGCAGCAGATTAATGCTTTGACAAGACATAATACCCCACACTTACGAAAATATCTCTTTAAAATAGATAAAAATAAATGTGCATTTTCCTGTGCTTGCAGAAATACACATGCAGTATGTAAGCATTATATTAAAGCAGCATGAGTGCAGTCCTGTATGTGCTGCACAGTATCTGAGACGCTTTGCTTGATTAAAAATGTGTTTTTATAAATTATCTGAAGCATCTTTTTCTAAGTTATATTCTCTAAATCCCCCCAAACACAAGATAAGATCTAACGTATTCACCCTAAAAGTTGGGAGATCATGCCTTGTGTCTGTTTTTCCAATAAATGGAGATGCCGAGCTTTTCTTCTTTGCTTTATTGGAATCGGTATAAAGGAAGATCGTCCCATGCAGGCCTCAGTTCCAGGAATTGTTGACACAGATTTGCAGATGAAGGCCATGAACAGAAAAGAGCGTGGAAGGATGAGGGGTAGTTTCAGATACTCAACAACTGACACTAGTAGTAAAATTACTTATACAGCACTGAAATAAAAGGTAATACAAGAAAAAGGCAATAAATTGTATTTTTAAAAAGAAAGAAGTTCAAATATCAAGATATAATGTATAATAATTTAACAAGAAGAAGGGTGTGGAGGCACACACCCAAAACAGTAAGCATGCCAACAGCCATTGCACGCCCACCTCAACCCATGCCCATCTTATCACCTTATTTTTATTTATTTATTATCACGAAGGCACACTTAGTCCACTTTTGTTTTAACATCTGTTTTTTTTCCCCTAACAAATATTTTGCTTTTTTTTTTTCTTGCAATAGTTGAGAGCGAGAGTGTCACGGGCCTTGAGGCACCTCAGCTGTCAGGGCAAAGATACATGAACACAGGTGGCTAAAGTGAATGTATGCTCTATGGTGGGGGGTGTTAAACTCAATCACAGGATGGGCCAATATTAAAAACACAGTCCGAGTCGTGGGCCAAACAGGATTAACCTTTATTGAACAATCTAAAACAATTTGCTTTTTTTTTCTTTTCTTTTTTTTTGAAGTCCAGAAACAAGAAACAAGCTATGTAGTTTCCCTCTCATGCCATTTCTTTCTTACTTTCCATGAACTGACAAATTTCTTCAGGCAGGTCATCGCACCTGTGTGACAAGGCACCAAATTCAGAAGCTTTCCTCCAGAAAGACTGAACCTGTCGCGGACTTAAACCTTTGCCTCTTATAAAGTTCACTGTCTGTGTTACGGTGCTTATGACGCGTTGTGTCTTCAGGACGTTACTGTCCTCTGCCTGCCACCTGTTTGGAAAATCGCTGTTTTCAAAGTCCACTTTTTTGTTGGCCATTTTTGGGGGTCCGGCTAGCTTATATGTCGCTGTAAAAAAAGCGCTGATTGATGTTTTTATCCGCTGACCACTTATGGATACCAACGCGGGAAAACTGGTTACTGCACCTGCGCGGCAGCAGTGCTTAGTGGGATTTGTAGTATAAGTGATGGGAGCACTATTTACCGGTAGGGTTATTAATAATAGCCATATGAAATTATCTCGCGGGCCGAATATAATTATATCACGTTTGATACACATGCTCAATGGTCTTTAAACCTTAGGTAACAAATAAGAGGCTAGATTTTTGTTGTTGTCTCAGTGTGGTTTTGCACAATTTTTAGGTCCAGTGTTCACGAACCAACTGTGTCTTTAATGCCAGAGGACATGTGCAGAGGTATTTTTGACTGTGATAACTGTCTGGGAAAATGACAGCAGCTGTGCGTAGTTTCACACTGCAGTTGTGTTCAAAGGCTCATGGCTTTACCACTTCCTTCCTCTAACAGAGGTCGCTGTTTTATTTAGTGAATATTGCCATGTCAGGTTGGTGACCTGCCCAGGCCTCACTTTGTGACAGCAGGGATAGGCTCCACCCCTCACGTGACCCTGAACTGGATAAGCAGAGGAAGATGGATGAATGAATACTCTCCCCGGTGGCATGAGTTGAAACATAAAAATCCTGGAAATATTTTCTTTTGGCAGCAGTTTAGAGCCTGGAAAAGCAGGTTTGGGATTCAGAGAAAGGCAGTTTAAAGCTCACAGCAGCTGCTGGGAAAATGTATATAACAACATGGAATCTAAAAGCCTTAGGCGACTTTCCCATAATCATAACTGAAGGCACTGTGCCGATTTCTGTCTTTGAAGGTGTTTAATTCGAAAACAGCAGAGCTCCTCAGTCATCATCAGGTGGAAATCAAACAGAGCTTCCCAAAAGAAGGGTGAGTGAAAAGACTGTCTGAAAATCCTCCACGTCACAACACAAGTGCATATTTTTCATTTCTATTTGTCCTAATGTTCAGCTGGGTGGAGGAGGATCCTAAAGAAATCCTGCAGTCGGTGTACGAGTGCATGGAGCGGACGTGTGAAAAGCTGACGCAGCTCAACATAGACATCTCAAACATCAAAGGTACGCACACGTGGGGCTCGCGCGGCCACCTGCTCTTTTAAAGCCGCACCTGAGCGTCGTCTGCCTCAGAGATCTGAAATCTTTGTTGCTTAAATTTGTCCAGCTATCGGAGTGACCAACCAACGAGAGACCACACTTGTTTGGGACAAAGAGACGGGGGAGCCCCTCTACAATGCAATCGGTACAGTCTGGAATCTCTGTGCTACTTCTTTGATTTTAGTTAGATTTTTGCTTATTTTAACTACTTAATCAAGCTCCTTCCCTTAGTCTAGATTTTATCTAGTGATTTTTATCTTGTCATAAAATGACCAGTGAGTGTAGCCTCTGTCTGCGTCTATATAAGGACACGAGGAAATCTGGACCGAGCTGATGTCAGCTCAGCACAAGAGCAGAAAAAAACCCTGAAAACCAGCATTTAGAGCTCGATGTTTTGGCCCACAGGGATATCTTATTTATACACTGACCTCATTGTTTGAAACTGGCCATGAGCATCCACTGCTGTGTCTATGTAAGGGTGCTGTTGTCTGATTATGGGTCTGCTTTGTTTGTATTTAGTGTGGCTGGACCTGCGGACTCAGTCAACAGTCGAGCGTCTTATAAATAAAACTCCAGGAAGAAATAAGAACCACTTGAAGGTAGGGTTAACCAGTATGTCGTATTTTTTTTTATCCCTGTATGTTTTATATGGTTTTACATTAGAGCTTTACGTAGCAGCGCTCATGTCATTGTCATCCTGCAGCATAAAACGGGGCTCCCGATCAGCACTTACTTCAGTGCTGTCAAACTCCGCTGGTTGATGGACAACGTTGATGAAGTCCACGAAGCCGTGGTGTCACACCGCGCCATGTTCGGCACGGTCGACGCCTGGCTCATTTGGGTAATCGTAGACTTCATTCTTCAAGAGACATCACTGAAAATTTCTGTAATTAAAATGAACAAACTGACTATTTGTTTATTTGTCTATCACAGTGTTTGACGGGGGGTAAGTCAGGCGGGGTCCACTGCACGGACGTGACCAACGCCAGCCGAACAATGCTGTTTAACATTCACACGATGGACTGGGACCCAGAACTTTGCAAGTATGAGAGCTGAAATTCATGCCATAGATATTTATGTATTTATTGTGTGTAAAAGCAACCTTGATGAATGCATTGAAAAATAAACAACTTAATTATTTCTCTTACCTCTCATATTCCCATTAGATATTTTGGTATTCCCATGGAGATCTTACCCAGGGTGAGGAGTTCATCAGAAATATACGGCCTCATGGTAAGCATACATACACTGTCTCTCCTTCCTACAATTTCACTTTAATCTGTGATTATATTAACTTCTTACCTTAGAGATTTCATTACTAGAGTGACTGTAGTATTATGATCAGAGTGCATTGCCTCATGCAGTGTTTTCTGTTTGTATTTATCTCAGTGTGCGTTCAGACTGTTTAAGTGCATGAAAGTTGATTGAGAAATTCTTTTAGGCATTTTTTGTGTGCCATTGTCTCTCTTCTCTCACTGGTAGAAAATATGTTCTAGCCGGGTAAGTAATAACTCATCAACCCTATTTTCCTCACATGCAAAGCACCCCACCCTGCTTCTAACCCGACACGAACACACCATCACTCAGTGCATTTCCAAGATTCATATAAAGACTAAGTGTTTCCATCATTTAGACTAGGGGCGGGAATAAGAGTAGCCTCTGACGTGATGCATTGTCATATCTGTGTAACTAAAGAAGGGAAACAAATAAAACGGTAAAAGGCAACTTTCACTAAACGAGTTCAGTAATATCACTTTAATAAAACTATATGGGAAATGTTTTTAGCTTTTGTCACTGTAGTAACGGTTTGTCAGTGCAGCCTGCCTGTTGATGCTTTGTGTGTGTATGTTTATTGAGGCTTAAACAAATCTTAGAGTTTCTCGCTTGGGTCCAAGTGACGTATATTTCATAATCTGAGGACGAGCGTGACGGTCTGGCTGGACGTCCGCGTGTCTGCCCGTTTGAGGTTGTGTCAGCAGAGGGGAGCAGCAGCGACCCCTTTCTGCTGCATCCGCACAGGAAGAGATGTGGCGACCAGAGAGCCAAGAAAGCGTATGACATTCTGCAACTTCGAGACTGCTGCTGAAATGATGATGGCTGGTGACTGGAAGTGGGCGGGACCTGAGATAAACTTTTCTCAACTTCCTGGCGAGTGACTGAAGCAGCTGCCTATGAGAGTGAAGAATGAGATTGATCAGCACGTGTACACAGGTGTCCACGCTGGAAGCGATTCCCTCAACATTCATCGCTTTTCAGCAGATGGCCGATCGCATGCGAATATTCCGGGCTCTGGTAACCTTCCAGCATATGCCAATCAGCTGCATTCTTCACTCTGATTGGTAGTCGCTATAAGAGAAGTTCCCATCAGCTGCAGTTATTTGGCCCGTAGTCACATGAAGTTGCAGAGTGGCATTCACTTTCTATGGTGTCTGGTCACCACTCCGCTTTCAGTGTGGACACCTTTCGGGGCCCATTATGGTCACCGCGTTGGTTGTGTTGCTGCCACTCGAACACAACCTCTGCATCAGCACTGGTTTCGGAGTAGAAGAAGTCGAAACTGGAAGCAAAGAAATTGCTTTTCAAAGATCCTTCTGTCTAATCTGGAAATCTCCGATCTTATGCGCTGATATCTCATTGAAATGGTGGCAGAAACTGACATGATCGTACACGCCGTATCCGTGTGAGGTGCGAGTGAATAAAAACACTTTCTCATAATTCATGCATGAAAGGGTTAAACCAACACTGAAACTAATAGGCATCAAAATTAAACAATAAAGCATTTTCAAGCAATAAAAACTGATCTGGAACAAGCCAACCAATGCAAGAAAAACAAAACAAAACAACTTTTAGAAAAGACAAAACTACATTAACTCAAATGCCGTAATGTGGATCAAAGTGCATAATGTCAGTAATATTTACTACAATTGAAATCCCCTAGAAAATCTAAAAATAGAAGTGTGTGTCATCTCGACTTCCTTTGACTCCTGACCCCCATTTTTTCATAATTCCAAACTGTTACAAGTGCTCCCCAATAGTTCGATTCTCCCTAATTATAAATTCATGTTAAAGATGTTCCCCTCAGGCATTAGAGCAGATTGAATAGTCAAAGTGAAGATAACACAGCAGTATTGTTATTGCAACCTGTGTTGCTGCCCCCGAGTGGCCAATTGGAGGCATTACATCAACAGAGCAGAGAAACAGGAAAAAGTAAAAGTACAGAAGACTACTGAGTGGTTTTTAAACCCAGTAGAAAAACCCCGTCAGCTCTATTGGAAATGTACTAGATGGACCCTCTTAACTGAGGTGGCATGCTTCTCAGGTGGCTGTCATTGGTGGACCATTTTCTTCTGCAGAGTCCCATCCTCTAAATCTCTTCACTCTTGGGCACGTTTTTATCTAAGTGACTTTGCCTTCTTTTTTTCAAACATCTAACCGAAGCCACGTGTAGGAGTGAAGACATTTTAGTTGATACAGGTTCACACTCACCCGCCTTTGTTTCCCTCACCATGATTTCACTGTTGCACTACGCTCTGTGTTTTAAAATAAATAAATAAATAAATGTTGTGATAGAATTCAAATTCAGTATGTTTTTGTTATTTGGCTTCATGTAGCCAAATAATGAGTATTTCCCCCTTGTTTTGGTTTCAGTGCTTCAGGCTGTTGTTCATAGTGATTAAAATGGAATTTCACTGGTGTTTCTATGGAATCACTGCTATTGGTTTATGATTTTAACAAACAACAAAATAAAATCCTGACTTATAATCAGGTGTGAACTTCTACTCAGGATAAGAGACAGTTGATGCCGTTTTTCTGTAATGTCCCAGCTGTGTGTCAGATTATAGAATAAACACATAATGGTTTTTGTGACCGTTCAAACACAGTCACTTGCAATACTTCCCTTTTTTCCCCCTTTTGACAGAAATCAGGGGCTCTTTCAGGCATTCCAATATCAGGGGTAAGTCTGTCTCAACATTGTTTCAGTGTATATCATGCTGTGTGAGAGGCTAATCCAGTTAATGTATGTATTTTTTAAAAACAGTGTCTTGGGGATCAGTCAGCAGCGCTTGTCGGACAGATGTGTTTCCAGGACGGGCAGGCTAAAAACACGTAGGGGGCTTTTGTAGGCTTGTTTTGTTTTTTTTACACTTGACCTTCTCTTTGAACATCCTGCTTTGCCAGAAGTCCAATTGAATATGAGTTTATTATGCGTTTCAGGTATGGGACCGGCTGCTTTCTCCTGCGAAACACTGGAGTCAAGGTATTCTGCCTAAGACTTGAATTCAAACATTGTGGTGCCGTCTGCAGGCATTTACACAGATTTCTGCTCTTCTCCTGTGTGTTGTTTTGCAGCCTGTAATGTCTGAGCATGGTCTCCTGACCACTGTGGCGTACAAACTTGGCCGGGACAAGCCTGCCTGTTATGCACTGGAGGTACAACATATTAAATAAAGTGATATTGGATACCTTTCATAATATGATCTGTAATTGTGCAGCGCTTTTAATCTGACAACAGCTTTAAGAAATATGGAGGGCAAAACTACCAAAATCAAAAAAATAAATAAATAAATAAACTAGAAGCGCACTCAGATAGAGCGCACACCTCACCCAACCCAAATTTTCTTTGTGCTGACCCTACGCTGCGATAGATGCCACCCAAAGTTGTCATACTTGATCATAAATTACTAGATCACAAAGACAAGAAATTTATTTTATTGGTTTTAAAAAACTGTTTTTAAAAAATAGATCCACATAAGCGGATAATGGCATATCAGTTTATGCACCCTAATAGCATCCTCTAAAAAAAACTAAATGGGGAAAAAAGAAAACATTTGCTGAGATATGAGTTGTGTATATGTGTCTGATTTTTTTTTTTTGTAGGGTTTGTTGTTCACTTGTATTTTAATTTAAAATAGAAAAAGACACTGAATTTTCAACAGTAATTGTTTATAACCGAGAACAAATGCACTGAGATATGAATTTTAATATTTCCACAATGATGAGAGAGGGATTTTTTTTTAATTTAGAAAATGTTTTGGTGACCTGTGACCTTTGTTCCTTGTTTCTTGAACCATCTCCAACAACTCAAGTCCAATCAAATTAAAAAATAAAATAAAATAATGTGCTTTACTATTTTTCTGCTTTTTTGTGAATTTGACAATTCTTAGATAATAGCATTTATTATATTTTAGCATTAAAAATGTAATTTTGATTGCACATACTGGTGGATCAACCATTACAGAAACATAAAAAATTATTTTGGTAACTGCTAATACAGTTGAGCTGTTTCATAAACCTGAAACTGGGTGGTGGTCTAATAATGCACTGTACATACATCAAAATAACATAAAAATAAATATTGGTATTGTTATTTTATTTTCAATAAACTGTAATCTATTTATTACCTTGGCATTTATTTGTTAATTGTCTGGTATTCATGTTTACTTGAAAGCATTGAATGTATAAAAGGAGGTTTAAAAAGAAAACAAATAAATATGTCTGATGAACAGAGGCCAGGAGATGCAAAGATGAGATAAATATATAAAAAAATGAAGGAATTGAAAATAAGCATAAAAAAGAAAATTAAATGGGGAGGTAAATGAAAGAGGGGGGTTTAATACAAACATTTATACATTTATTTATGTAAATGAAAACTGGCATGTAGTGTTAAGTTTCTCATTTATTCAGTCTTCCATAGATGGCACTTAACAGGTGATCTGTGTTTTGTTTTTTTTTCCTGCTCTTTTTTGTGTCAGGGCTCCGTGGCCATCGCTGGAGCCGTGGTTCGCTGGTTGCAGGACAATCTCGGGATTATTGGATCATCTGAAGAACTTGGTAGGTTCTGCTCTCCTTGGTTCAAGGTTGTGGGGTCATTTCATCTCTGCATTCTCTGTAAAAGGAATAATAAAAGTTATTTGAGCTTTTAAATAAGCTGCAGCTGTTTATAACATCAGTAAAATCCCCACTGGTTTTACAGAAGTTTTACTTCATCTTCTTTCCTGTGTTTTTTTTTTTTCCCCCCCTGCAGAAGAAGCTGGCTGCATCTGTCGGCACATCTTACGGTTGCTACTTTGTTCCTGCGTTTTCGGGCCTTTATGCACCTTACTGGGAGCCCAGTGCACGAGGGTACGGCGACTGTAGTCAGCATCTTAAAGTGCCTGCTGAAATACGCCTCTCTGAATCAAATTTTCTCCCTGTCACAGGATCATTTGCGGGTTAACTCAGTTTACGAATAAGAGCCACCTCGCTTTTGCCGCGCTTGAAGCTGTCTGTTTCCAGACACGAGAGGTAAGCGATTCCTTCTCTAATCAGCCATCACGGAAAAGGATTCGAGTCTGGCTGCTTTTTTGGTATTTATTTTTGATGTCCACAGATACTAGACGCCATGAATCAGGATAGCGGCATCCCACTGACTCAGCTCCAGGTAGATGGAGGAATGACATCCAACAAGTTGCTGATGCAGCTGCAGGCTGACATTCTCTGTATCCCTGTAGGTAAGCACACCATTCAAAAGGGATCGGTGTCACGCCACACAGGTGTCAACGTTGTTGTTTATTGAGCAGTGACCAAACCAGTCGTGCAGCCACACGCTCACTCCAGCACCCAGTGCAAATTTCTACCTGCTTATCTCTTGTAAAGCTATTGGGCAAGAACTGTTACTATAGGCCTCTATCTGCAGGCTGCTCCTGCACATACAAAATAACTATAAATGGAGACGTTAACATGACAATTTCTTTTAGCATATTATGTATTTTATGATGTATAATAACTAATGCATATATGTGTACGTCTCCCGACCGATTCTGCCATTATTATCAGTAAATATTATGCCCATTGTTATTTCCAGTGAAACCGTCCATGCCTGAGACCACAGCTCTCGGCGCAGCGATGGCAGCTGGAGCAGCAGAAGGTGTGAGCGTTTGGAGTCTGAACCCCGAGGATCTGAGCGAAGTTACGTCAGAGAAGTTCGAACCTCAAATCAACCCTGAAGGTACAACAAGCTGCTGCCAGCTCTGCCTGGCTGATAAGATCACATAATGACAACGATGCTTCAAAATGAACACGCTCGTCTTTGTTTTGAAGAGAGTGAGTTTCGGTATGCTCGGTGGAAGAAGGCAGTTGAGAAATCCATGAACTGGGAGACGACGGAGCCTGTTTGCAATGGAAACGGTAGGCAGCACTCACAGCTGAGCCAAAATCAACCTGAGAGCAGGTTTAAAGGTGAAGTCACCAACCCAAAACATTAATGATTCATAAATGTGGCCCAAACATTGAAGTTTTAAGGACAAGGTCACCTATTTTGCAGCCTGTTATTTAAAAACAAACATTACTACCCTGACCATGTATTACTTTTTAAATATTACTGATAGGTGTCTGTAGTCAAAACATTACAGAGTCCATAAATTTAGCCACAGCTTATATCAAACTTCTGTAATCTACTGTAGTCAAATTAGGTGATTATTATGCAGTTAGTCTTATCAGAACAACTTTTCTTTGCTATCTCGCTGCTGCAGCTCTATCCTTTTAATCCATAATGCTTATATTGAGTGCTGTGGCTTGTGCCATGATATAGTTGAATATTTTTTAAAAATCTATATAAATGTTCAGGAATCCAAGATAAAATACAGCACTGTGCTACGCCTCATTTCTTTATAAATGGGTGCAGTGTTTTGTTTTGTTTTTTTAAAACACGTGTAAACATACATGGAAATATAGAGCTTGAAAGTCGATACTTGGTGTGACCGCCTTTACTCTTCAGCACAGTCTGAACTCTCTGAGGCAGCTTTCTTCTCATTTCTTTAAGCAGTCTTCAGGAATAGTTCTCCAGGCTTCTTGAAGGACATTCAAAGCTCTTCTTTGGATGTTTCTGCCTTTTGTTCTGTTCTCTGTCAGGATGATCCCACACTGCTTCAGTAACGTTGATGTCTGGGCTCTGGGGAGACCAATCCATGACTGATGGTGTTCCACTGTGTGTTTTTCTATCCAGGTATGCAATTACTGCACTGGCAGTGTGTTTGGGATCATTGTCATGCTGAAAAATGAAGTAGTTTCCAATCAGATGGTATTGCATGGTGGATCAAAATCTGATGGTATTTTTCCACTGTCATAATTCCATCAATTTTAACAAGCTCTCCAACACCACTGACTGAAATTCAGCCCCAAACCAGGACAGAGCCTCCACCGTGTTTTACAGACGGCTGAAGACACATGCTTTGAAAGACCTTCAGAAAGCCTGGAGAACTTTAAAAAAAAAAAAATCAGAAAGTTTGACAAGAAAGATATATAATATAGATTGGCTCAAGACTTTTGCACAACACTATGCTTTCTCTAAAAAAAAAATGAAAGAAAAGAACTTTTATTTCAAAGTGATGAATTTGATGATTTTGCTTTACTTCAGTGGGAGTAAAACCCTTGGAGGCACATGGTGCAGCACTTTTTGACTGTTGTGTAGTTTGTTGCTCTGAATCACCGTTCTCTCTCTTCTCTGTGTCACACTCGCTTTGCCCAAAAGGTGAAACCAGTATCTTCAGCAGCGTTCCCCTGGGCTTCTACATCATCGGGAGTATGTTGATGTTAATCGGAGCAAAATACCTCACAGGTCAGTATGTCTGCACATATACACGCACAACATAGGTACCAGTGTCGGGTCATAGATGGAGAAGATATCGTCTGTGTCTGGTGATCCCAGGCACATGGCTCCGGTTGCGAGCGCAGAAGCTCCACCCAGCCATTGTTTACAATCAGAGGAGTGTTAAGCTTAAAGGGAGGGCAGTGGGAGCTAAAATGGCAGAGCGTGAACTGAGGGGCTGCATCGAGTTTCAGGAAACGAGGATTATTTTGAACAGTGACTCATATAGAAGCAGCTCCAGGATAGTGAAAGAATAACAACAGTTACTTGGAAATGGGTATGGTAGGTTCCCTGTAAATGTGCTGCTGTAATGATCCAAATCATTGCATTATTAAAATGATTAATTTCTTTGAAAACAAGGTTTCAAAGTCACTTGACTAAATTCAGTTGTTTTTTTTTATTTTATGGGGAAAAAACACCTGAAATTTTAGATCTTTCCCTTCCTAACCTGACAACTACCACTGAAATGTTTTTGCTGTTCATGATTGTAGTGCCTGTTGCTAAGATTAAAAACAATTATTTGGATTTTTCAAGCATCTTAGGTGTGCTTTCACGTGTTGGTCAGTGGAGCAAGTACTGTGTGATGGATGCAGTGGATAGCGGGCCTTTCTTTAAATGAAGCCTGTCCTTCTTTGTCACTTTTCTGTCAGGCAACAAGTAGACTGTGATTTCTGGAGGCATTAAAGCATCGAGGAGGGAAGTGGAAACAGGACCCCCGCTCTTGTTGCCCTCTTACCCAAAAACCATTCCAGAAGAGAGAGAGAGAGAGAGAGAGAGACCTCCTGCTGAGCCTCACTGCTGAGTACAAAATCAGGACAACTCTAATGGCTAATTATTAACGGGATGTTTTCTTTGTTATTTTCATGGTTGATTAATTTTTTAAATTATATTTGTGGCAAACAAGAACACATCAGTACGCTAGACATTAAGTTTAGCAGGAGTGCATATGCTGTGTTTCCTTTCCCCCCCCCTTTTTTTTAAACAGGGTGAATATGAATTTCTGACCTTATTTATGTAGAAACTTGTTAGTGTTTAAGTGAGAGGCGCTGTTTGTCGTGACCCTACACGATAACTTACGGGAATTTTTTTAGAGCACTTTATATTTTTTTTGTTTAGATGATCTGTACTAACATATCTATGTATAGTGTATATAAATACATATTTTTTTTCTTTTTTTTGAATTAAAGCACAGAAAGTTTGAGGTAGTCTGTAGTAAAAATGAAGGGAAAGCAGGGATGTCACGCACTGACACGGTCGTTACATACTTGAATGTTTGTTTTAAAAAAAAGAAAAGTGGAAAAACAGGTCCAGGGATGATCCTGGAGTTCTGTGGGAACACAGAGTGTATGAGGAAAGACACACATACATATTCCCAAACCTGGAAATAGAAAACTGAAGCAGCAGTTTGTAACTTATTTACTATGCAGTCCAAAATGAAATTAATAGGTATGGCTAGTTACGGCTAAAGGGTTAGTTCACCCTGAAATCTAATTAGTTTATTCTTCACCTGGAGTACTTTGGTGTGCTCAGTTTTGGAGATATCAGCTGTAGAGAGGTCTGCTTTTTCTTAAACTTAATGGCGCTAGATAAACACAAAATAAGTATAAATAATAATAATAATAATAAAATCAACAAATAAAGAAAGACTCAGCTGTAGCTGCTATAGAACAACAAGTTTGAAGTTTGAACTATTTTTGTATCGCTGCAAAACAAATTTCAGCTGTGATGTTGGATCGCCGACCGCTTATTTTGGCTGGAGATCTAACACGAATCTTGCTACCAGCAAATCTTGTGGCTTTTTTTTTTTAACTACTGTTGAAACCTGTTTTTTTTTTGTTTTTTTTCCCCTGAGTCAGAATTGCAGCTTAAATATTGTGTTTTTAATGCTGAGCTCCATTTATTTCCATTATAGTCAGTAGATATCTTCCAAACTGGGCAACTCTCACCAACAGAGGCCAAAAGAGTGTTGAGAGTGCCACAATTTGAGCAGTGGACACACATTTCTGTTGCTCTCACCGACTAGTTACTCTTCTCTGTAGTTAAAAATTCTTAAAACGATGCAAGTTAGTTTCCATGTCATGCAAAACATTTGTCAGATATGCAGACGAGATCTTGTTTTGAACAAAGTTGACTCAAAAAAGAAGTGGCTTTATTGCACTAAAATGCGAGGGTTCATATCTTTTTTGTGGTGAAACGATTCAGTCCAACAGGAGCTTTATGGCAGTGGTTCGTAGACTCGGGCCTGATGAAATAAAAGTCTCACGTTTGTCTTCTGTGTGGATCTGGAGATTAAAGAAAGCCAAGTTTTCATTTGTGGTCCTTGGCAGAACATGTATTTATTTTTATGTTTGCTCTCTATAACCCTAAATTATGCAGCCTTCTTATGATGTGAAAATGCTGAATTATTGTATTGCCATACAAAGAGTTTACACATGGATATTTAAGACGAAAGCAAAGTGTAACTGCCAACATTCATCCCCAAACTTTAACTGTGAAATGGAAAATGGTTTTGAGCAATGACATCACTCTTTTAATTGCTCCATGCATGTCCTTACCTGTAACACACCCACAGTGGAAAGTTTGTACTTGTGATGTGAACTGTGTCCTGTCATCACATTAAAGAGAAATTTCCCCCAAATGCTGCTGCTCCAGGTATGCTGATTTCTTGAGTGTTTAGGACCGATTTGCAGTGAAAGAAAAAGAGAAACGAACGTATATCAGTGAAGAAATGTTTAAAATGGGGAAACAGAAGGTGCATGCCATCGCTTATTAAATGACACTTGAGTTTCCTTGTTGGTGTGATGTCTGATAACATGTATAATGACACATCACCTACAAATGCAGACTGACAATAGGCTTTCACTTTCACTTCAACTTAACGTCCTTAACATTGGGTCCATCTTAAGTTTAATACTACAAAGTCTTCATGGAGTCAAAATGTATTTGTTGATGATTAGGATTCCCGGAGGACTTTATGACCGTGTCCCAAACACCAGCCCAGTCAAAACCAGACTGCATCACAGTGAAGCCACTGGCACTGGAAGGTATGTGCCTTTCAAACTATAACAATATAATTTGGAAACTGTTCTGGTATACCCTCAAGTCTCGCGCAAAAACTCGAGTAATTGGTGTTTGCTAAGTGGAGCCTGCCGTGGGACACCATAGGTCTTCATCGCATCCTACAGCTGCAGATAAAAGAAAAAGCCAGAGCGCTGGAAATTAAACAGCACAGAGAGTTCCTCAAAGGATTGCAGGCATTGTTCTTCAAACACATCACCATGAGAGTGAAGGCCCTGGTCATGCCAATGGTGTCCAATCTTAATTGGGTCCTTACCAAATTAAAACACCATGATTGGGCACATGGGGGTTCCAGTTGGGCTAAAGTACCACATACTTTTTCAGTAGCCCTCCAGACTACAATAAGGTACTATACTATAACAGAGACAAAAGGAATACAACTTCACATATTTTAAATGGGAGAACCAGAATCTCTAATGCATGCCAAGACACCTCCATCTAATTAAAGGCCGTAGCGTGAATGTCCAGTGATAAAATTTAAAGTTTGGTATAAAATAAAATCTGACCAGCCAACAAGAAAAAGTATTTATTGATTCCTCAATTACTCAGTTGTTGTGCTGTTTGAAGACAGCCATGTGTAACCTTTGACCACTAATGTGGAGCACAGGTTATGTTTTGTAGTTACAATTTAAATGGGTCACATGGAGACAGTCACTGATTTACTGTTAGGAAATGAGGACAGCTGAGGTCAGAGGAGCATGACCAGACTACTTCAACAAGGCAAGTTATTATTGTACGGCAACAACTCAAATAACAGCTTGTTACAATCTCCACAGTCACCAGATTTCAATCTAGCAGAGCACCTTTGGGATGTGGTTGAACGGGAGATTCACATTAGAAATGTGAAGCTGACAAATCTGCAGCAGTTGTGTGATGCTATCATGGCAGTGTGGACCAAAATCTCTGAGGAATGTTTCTAGCAGATTGTTGAATCTGTGCCATGAAGAATTAAGGCAACTCTGAAGGTAAAAGGTGCCCAACTAGATACTAACATGGTGTACCTAATAAAATGTGTGTATAGAACATGTAATTTCATGTGGAAGCACAATGTGCTTCTCAACTTCACTGAAATAAACTAAACCAGTAGACAGATTTAAGCAAATGCATTAAAAAAAATAATACTTTTGGCAACATTTGTATTGCATGTATTGCATTCTTTGGAAGGCTCTCATTTTTTTCACGTTCCTTCAAATGCCTGTTTGAGTTCGTTTGGGGGTTACAGTCAGAATTAGATCTAGATCTTTAGCAGTGAAGTCATGGCTAAATTTAGGGGTGACAGGCTTGCGTATTTATGTGGCCCTCCTCTACACACTGAGTAGAGCAGACACAGTCACTGCAGGGGAAACACTGGAAAACCTCTTCTTGTTTAGATGAGTCTAACTGCTCATCTAAACGACCTCAAGCCCAACATTGCAGCGTCATCTGATTCACTTCAAACCTGCCAACATAAAGTCTAGTTGAAGCAGGCAAAGAATAAACAAAAAGACAGAGATTTTTTAAAATTATTAGTAAGATGAGCAGAAATCTGCAGCAAAAAAATCTCTCTATTTTTCTCAGAATAAGGATGTTATCCCTCTGCAGTCCTGTTCAGTATTGTGCATTTCAAACACCCACACAGGAGTGGAGTCAAGCACAACCTGTCCTCTGGGGGGGGGAAATCCCAGCAAATGAGAGCTGTTATGAGGGAGTGGTTTACTCCAGCAACAGGTTAAAGCCATCTAAAGCTTTCAAAGCTTTCAGTTTGGGCAGGTGCTCGGTAACAAGAACCCGTTGGCTTTTTTCCCCAGCTCTCAGGCTTCATCCTACAGATGCTCCAGCAGTGGCGCACACCTTAACAGGTAATTCTCTGACAGCTAGAATTCAAATTTGCACTGTGTTTGTGACTGATTACTGTTAAAAGGCAGTATTGTTCACTAAGTGCTTGTATACAGAGTGCAAATTAAATTTGCATATAAATCAATCCTCACTAACCTTTAATGTGCATGAAATGGCCTTCACACTGGCTGCTTTTATAGAATTAAAAAAAAACTTAATTCTTTAATGCACAATTTATTTGCATATAAATCTGTTATCAGTGTTTACATGTACGTACTGTGTGGTTTTTGAGTTAAGGTTTTAACTTAAGCTGCAAAGGAAAAACAGAAAGAATTCAGCTGGATTTAGTCGGATTAGCTGGAATCAATGTGTTGCATTTATGGATAAAATAAAACTTTTATTTTGAAATGCTTCACAGGCACACCTCAGTAACCCTGTCAAGGAGGAAATTGTACCTCGTGTGGGGCTTTTTGTTGCGCACTTGTTCCTCATTTCTGATCCTGCATTGACAAGCCAAAAGGTGAGTCAGTTGGACATGTTTCATTATCACACGCCCATTTTTTTTTAATAGCACTTGTGTTGACAGGCAGTTTACCTTCCAGGTGGTGTGGTGGGTGAGCAGAGCAGAGAAACGTGGCAGAGTGTCAGTGAATGACTCCGTAAACATGCTGGATTCAATAGGTAAGGAAAGCAGAGGAGCCCAGACTCTGGTGGCCACCAACTTCAGACAGAGTTCTATAAGGCAATCTGATAACGCATTCACCACTTTGAAAAGTATGAAACTCTAACCTTGTACACTTGATTGCATCTGTTTTCTTTTCGAGACTCATGGGAATGAGGAAGTCATACAAAGCTGTGCACTGTTGACGCAGCAGGCCCGGACTAAAGCTCACAACATAACTAAATGCTTACGTATTCAATCACAAGCTTTTATCGCTAAATGAACTTTACCCCTAGATGGGTAGATTTGAGAAAATAAAAATTGCAGAATAAGTAATCGTCTGTTTTTCAGTGAAGAATTGATACTTTTTTGCAACTTCTGATTGGGATTTTCACTTGCAGTGGGGTTGTACTGACTTCTTCCATCAGTTTTTGCTTTAGCAAATGGGTTCAGAGGTAATTTAACACTCTTATGTTCAGGCTGATTAAACTTCTGATTTCCCTCCAGGGCGTTCGTTCGCTGATGCGAAGCTGTCGCAGATGAAAACTGTGAAACAAATGCTGATGATGAAACGTAAAAATCAACAGGTACGGCCCCATGCCCACACAGATTAGTGAAGTTTTGGAAGTTTCAATCAGCATTTATGTGTGTGGAAAAAGAACATATGGAAGGCTTCACTTGAAATCTCCAGTAAGGAGGAATTTGGCAAAAGTACAAGTTTTTGAGACTAGTACGCATGTAAAGGCAGCCCAAATTTGGATGCACTTGTTATGAGTAATATTCCTAATAAGTTAATTATTCTTGTTCCTAATAAACGCTGACCCATATGACAACTTGGAATTTATTCTCTTGTATTAACAGAACGGCTTCCAAGACGACTACGGGTCGGAGCACAAACGCAGGTCTCCAAAATATGAATCCTTTCCCACTGATGTGAATCACCATCAGTTAAGCCCTCCAGCACTTGTCAATCTAAATTCCACCGCTCTGTTCCCGCCTGATGAAAATGCTCTTATGAAACAAGAAATTCTCGTGACTCAACGACAAAGGCAGTATGCCTTTGAGTATCCAGGCATGCAGGAACAAATAGCTCCGGCTTCTGAAGGCAAGATGACACTGTTTCATTGGCAAATACAGCAAGAGGCGCGTAAAGTTGAAGGCCTTTCACAAGAGCTGCTGTACATGCAGGATGCAGATGGTGACACGTATGTATAAATGAACTAATGAGTGGTTATCACTGGTGAATTCAAATACAGGTCAGCATCACAGAATTAGTAAACACCTGTTGGGTTGTTTCCTCTACAAAAGTTAGATTCATTCAACTCCATATTCTTCCCCTCTTCACTAGACTGTGGTTCCCAAATAAGGCTGCTTGTACTGCAGGCAAAGGAGGGAAATAACCGACTAAAAAGGAGAGATGTTAAGATGGTAAACTCAAAGGTGGAGATCCAACTGATACAGTTATATGGACAGACAGCTATTAAAAAAATAAATGACTGAATTGAAATAGTTAAACGTAATAAGCTACATAAATGAGTGAAAACAATAAAAGCAAAGGATGATCAGCTGAAAGTAACAGAACAGCTGAAGGCAAAATAAAAAAGTAGATATTAGCAATACGTAACTGAACGAGTAGGACATAACACA